>OVBE01011935.1:0-13775 GCA_900406425.1 Iberis pinnata
TCTGACGTTGATATTATTTTGAAAACTTTTACCTTTCTTTTGTTTTTCTTTTTTTTTTGAGAAAAAAATCTAAACTCTTTATTTTGGAGCGTTATAACGCAACAAGATTAATAGTAGTTACTAACAATACTGACACGTGTGACACCTCTATTGTGAATTAATGATTGGCGTTGACTACGTGCTGTGGTTCCGTTACCACTCTCTAAACACCTTACCAATTAGTCGGCGGAGATATCGAACCATCAAAAACATTTGCGGAGGCTGCTTCATCCGCTCGCAAAGTATATCACGAAAAGATTAATCAATTGTAGGATAATTATAACTTGAACTTATAGTGTAGTAAAGTTAATATCATGAGATGAAAAGAGGAAGTGAAGAAATTGTAAAACCGAAAAGCGAAGGAGAGGAAGAGATTCTTTTTTTTATCAATTTGCTTTTATTCGTTTTTAGTCCATACCGGTTAAACTTAAACATAACCAATTTAATTCTAACACCTTTAACCAATATTTGGACACGTGTTGTAATTTTAGAGGGTGTAGAAAAGAAAACTTTACTTTATTAGTTAAGATGGTTGTTTCCTTATAGACAATATACAAAGAATATGAAGTTTCCTTAATACTAGAAGCCTAAAGGTTTCCATTTTCCCGTTGTCAATTTTTACAAAGATTATACAAAATCATTTGCTATATACTAGAATTATATTTCGAATTTAAAATGTTAAATCTACTAAAGCTAACTTTGAGATATCATTAGAATTAAGGATAGTCAACAATGATAAACATTAATAATTTTCTGGTTACCTTTCTTTTTTTCTCAAAACAACGATGACTCTTACAAAAACAAACAAAACAAAACAAAACAAAATACTAAAACCAGAAAAAAGAAAGACAAAAGACAGAGAAAAATACAAATCCCTTAACATAAAAGATAGTCATCATCATCACTTGTATAAACAAGCTTTGAACATCTTACCGAAAGGATGTAACATCTTGTTCATCAGTTTCGTCATATTGTTTTTGTACCTCTCCACAGGCACCATCTCATCCTGATGACCATTACTCTCTTCACTCAAAATACGTTTACTAGAACTCTCCATTATAACAACAGTACCTTGCATGCTTAATGTTGATGTATCATCAGAGTGAAGGCTGTTGAGAAAATTTGTCAACAAGATAACGATCTCAATAAATTCAGGACGTTGATTTGGATCATGTGCCCAACAAGCTTCCAAGATGGAAACAGCTTCCTCCGGAATGTTCCTAAGACTTGGTCTTTTATTCTGCAAGAGAATCAAATCCAAAATAAAACTCTACTATTTTCTTAAAGATTTTCTCTACTAGTATTTTTAAAAATGTTGAATATTTGTGAAATTTACCTGGCTTGCTAGATAAGCAATTGAAAAGTTATACGGTACTCCATGGAATAGGGTTTTGTTAGTTAGCATTTGCCAGAAAACCATAGCAAAGCTATAAACATCAATTTTGTGATCATAATGTAATTTTTCCCCATGTCGAAGTGGTTCACGGCTAAAAGCCTGTGGACAAATACATCATCATATGTACTAAGAAATCATAAAGATCCATCCAAAATCAAATATATTAATATATTCATGATTAGAAAATGCACCATTAGATTTCATAAACACTTTTCTATTCTAATCAATCAATCAATAGAATATATTGTTTTTATTCTAATTAATCAATTATTTATCAATATGGTTCTAACTTCTAAGTATATCTCTTAGAACAAAGAATCACCTCAGGAGCCATGTATCTATAAGTCCCTGCCTCACTGGTCATTCCTTCTGTTGTCTCTTCTCTTGCAATCCCAAAATCAACTAACTTCAGTTGTGACAGATCACCAGTTACCAATATATTGCCTATGCAAACACAAACACCAAAGTATTAATTTTTTTATTAATAAGAAATGATATATAAATGTAAAGGAATCAGTAATTTTTACTTGGCTTGAGATCACGGTGAATAATTCCATTTGAGTGCAAATACTCCATGGCCCTAGCAATATCCAAGGCAAAACTTAGTGCCATCCTTAAATCAAGAAGGTTTGGTCGAGACCTCGCCATGAACCTCTCAAGTGTGCCTCCTTGGACGAGTTCGGTAACAATCATCATTTCTGGCTCAATACAAGCTCCAACAAACTGTACATTAATATCATAAGTATTCATTATTTTTATTAACATAATTTTAATTATATTTACCTTTTTATTATTATTTTAAAAAAAAGAATATTTTTTATATTACAGTTAATATTTTAATTTTCACCCTTTGAATATTGTCATGGTTCATCTTCGATAATAACAACACTTCCTTCTGAAACTTTTCTTTGTTGTGTATGCTTGCAGAAGAAGCTCTACTCGGTTGCAATATCTTCACAGCCACTGGGAATTGTTTTTTGAACTGTGCATCATTTTTAAAAAATCTAGGTATGTCATTTAGATTATATATATATATATATATATATATATATATGTCAAAAAGAAAAGGGATTATATCTACACTCAAGTACATTATACCATATATGGTTTTATCTGTAACATTAGATTCACTCAATATTGTCTAATTGATTACAATTCAACATATATTCTCTAACTAATTTGTTTTATGACTTCAGACTGATAAGTGTAGGATATAAAAACCTTTTAGATTAGATATCCAAAAGGATTTACAGATTTGAGAGTTCTTAATGGAGTTACTCTCCCCTCCTTTACAAGAATTTACCCTGATTCTTGATAAAACTTCCCAAAAACCCTCAAACCACAATATATAGTAGAGATAAAGAAAAAACCCTAACATAACCATGGTAACTTAAGAGTACCATAGTTACTTGAGTTAATGGTAATAATTCCTAAAGTTACTACATTTATCACAGACCACAACCTCTCTAACTAGCTCAATGAAATTTCACCAATGGTTTGAACATTAAACAATTAAAAAAATAAAAATGAAATCAACCGTTCCCAAAAATAAGCTTTTTTTTTCAGGTATAAATTAAAATGACCATGAGCAACAATGTAACAATGTATAACCTAACATGAAATTATATAAGTATCAAGGATTTAAACAAAGATTCAGTTGTGAGAGAGACACATACAATCCTCTGTAGACAATGGAGTAGCTTCCTTCTCCAATCATCTCTCCAATGACGAGGTCGTTTGGTTGGAGAAGCAAGTCACTGCTGATAGTGAAATCAAAGTGATCATCTTCATCAGACTCACTTGCGGACATAGATAATGCCAAGAGAAAAGGGTACTTTGGATTAAGCACCATTTCAGAAGCAATGGACATACTTGGAGCTCTCTCGTATATTTGAGTTCTCATTCTGTTAAGACTTTGAGTGAGTGAATGAGTAGAGATGAAAAATATGAAGGCTTTGCCAATATTTATATTAGGATGGCACGTTGCGAGGGTACTTTAGGGATTTAATCTATGACGTTTATATTTTGAAGACATTCGTTTTATTTATTAAATTAATAATTATAAATAATTTGAATAAAATAATAATTAATTTGACGATATGTATGACAAGGATTGGCTTAAAAGAGTTTATTTTTTCAATAACTTTTCTGTTCTTTCTTTTTTCATATATCCGTTTTAGTTATATTTCGATACATATTTGTGTACATATCTATTTGTACTCCATACATATAAACGTTGACCTGTGTGAACAACTATTGGTCTACGTCATCCTCGCTTTACCCATCACGTATTGCGTTCTGTCTTCTTTTTTTTCACTTCTGAATTTTATTGTAAAAGTGTCTTAATATTTCGATCTACAAAGGTTTTGATTTATACTGTCTATTCTTCAAGCCTGAAATCAATTATGCAACTTTATCTTCTCTATTGTATTGTTTTCATTGCGTTATGTCTTCTAGCCTCAAGCTTTAAGCTCTCAGAACTCAATTTCAGCATCTCAATGCTAGTTTATAGCGATCTACCAAACCAAATACATGCTATTTACCATAAACTCTATATGTGCCAAAAGCAGGTCTTGAACTCTCCATTAAGCGTTGCGTTAGAAACCAAGGAACTTGTTGCACATCTTTGGACTTTCTAGCTCGAGCTGAAGAGATCTTCCAACAACAAAAATCAAGACTTAACTGGTCGCGCCTATGCGACCACAACACTGAATTTTTTCATCGTGTTGCTAGCTTAAAACCCGGTTTAGCTTCTGATTTACATCTCTTATGATTTGGTTTGTTACTTTTATTAGTAAAGACAAGGGAAATACTTTGAGTCAAGCACAATGTCCTTAAACAGATTCAAATTAGATATTGGGCCAAAGAGAAAAAATTGAATCAAGTACAATTAGAAATGACGAGCATCCAAGTCTGAAGCAGCTCCAACGGTCTTCACCCGCAAAACAATAACAGAAAAGTATGTGCAAGATAACAAGGATAGATTCAAGTAAGGGAAAAGTAGAAGATAGGACAATAGAAAGGATAAAGCTATAGAATCGATTTCAGACTCTTGGATGCATTGAAGAGTTCACTTGTGTCAATAGATTTAAGCTTTACATTTGTGTACAAATCAAAATTCTTGTAAATTAAAATGTTACGAGAGTTTTGCAACAAAATTCAGAACTTTATTTTCCTTCTCTTTGCAAGCTCTCTGCTTTCATGGTATCAGAGCCATGACTGCCCCTTTAGAGCCTTTTCAGTTTCCTACTCTTTCATTCTCAAACTGTGTAACCATAAAGCTCACTGATCAAAACTACATCTTATGAAAAACAAAATTTGAATCTTTTCTTTTAGGTCAAGGCCTTCTAGGGTTTGTGAATGGAACTCTTGCTCAACCTGCTGCAACCATTCAAGTGCCCAACATCGATGGTTTTGAACGCTATGCTCCTAATCCTGAGTTTGAAGCATGGACAAGAGTAGATCAAGTGGTTCAAGCTTGGATCTTAGGATCTCTCTCTGAAGATATCCTACGAGTGGTGGTAGGAACAACAACATCACATGAATTATGGATCTCCTTGGCAAACCATCACAACAGAGTCTCCTCCTCCAGGTTGTTGGAGCTGCAAAGAAAGTTACATACTTTATCAAAAGACCAGAAAACCATGGTGGACTATCTCAGAGAGGTCAAGAGTGTGTGTGACCAAATCACCTCCATAGGAAGCCCTGTCAGTGAGAAAATGAAGGTGTTTGCTGCTTTACATGGACTTTATAGAGACTATGAGCCAATAAAAATAAGCATTAAGGTAATGATGGATGCACATCAAGCTCTACCTTCGATGTTGTGATACCAAGGCTCACAAGATATGAAGACAGACTACAAAGCTATGTTGCTCAAACCACAATCTCTCATCACCTGGCCTTTAATGTGGAAAGGTCTAACAATACCTTCAACAACTTCAGAGACAAAGGCAATGGTTATGGAAGGTTTAGAACCAGGGGTAGAGGAAATTACTCAACAAGGGGCATAGGCTTTCATCAACAAATATCATCACTAAACAATGGAGACAATAGACCTGTCTGTCAGATCTGTGGAAGGACAGAACATCAAGCCCTAAAATGTTGGAACATATTCAACAATGCCTACCAAGATGATGAGACACCAGCAACCATGGTTGTCTTCGAATCACATATGTCTCAGAATAAAGTGGTCATGAGCGGTATCCAGACACAGGGGCTACCTCTCATATCACTAACTCTCGGCATCATTTGCATTAGTCTCAACCCTGTGGAGGATTTGATGTAGTAATGGTAGGGAATGGAGATTTTCTCCCCATCACACATTGGCTCAGTCTCTCTCACTACAACCTCAGGTATTTTGAAACTTAAAGACGTGTTGGTGTGTCCTGATGTTGTAAGATCCTTATTATATGTGTCTAAACTTACAAAAGATTATCCATGCTCTTTTGAGTTTGATGATGATGGTGTATGTGTATGTTAAGGACAAAGTAACTCAAAAGCTATTGGTTATGGGAAAAGGCTATAAGAGTCTATGTGTTATAGAAGATGCATCATCTCAACCAACTCAAGCCTTTTACTCAACCAGACAGCATTCAACCACTGAAGTAGTCTAGCATAGAAGACTTGGCCACTCCAATAAGAAAATGTAGCATCTTCTTACTTTAAAGATAATTTCAATAAGAAAAATCTCACAAGATATGTGTGAAGCTTGTAGAATCGGGAAAAGCAGTAGATTATCCTTTACTGCACTCTTTTCAATACATCTAGGCCATTAGAGAAAATACATTGTGACTTGTGGAGACCTGCACCATCTGTGTCTGTTTAGGGATTCAAGTATTATGTACTTTTCATTGATGATTGGTCAAGGTTTGGTTGGTTTTATCCTTTAGAATTTTAAAGTCATACTTTTTCTCCACATTTAGTATTTTTCAAGCATTGTTAGAATAGCAACTCAGTTGCAAAACTGGCACTTTCCAATTGATGGTGGAGGTGAATTTATCAGTGACAAGTTTCATACTCAACTTAAACAATATGGGATAAATCAACAAATATCATGCACATATACTCCCCAACAAAAAGGATTGGCATAAAGAAAACACATATATCTTACATAATTAGGAGTGTCTATGATATTTGATGCAAAATTTCCTCAAAGACATTGGGTAGAAGCCTTTTACACAGCTAATTTTCTAAGTAATCTCCTTCATATCACTGCCTTGGAGAACAGCATGAGTCCATATGAAAAATTGTATGGCAAAGCACCAGACTATTTAGCACTAAGAGCCTTTGGATGTACCTGTTATCCGACTCTACGTGAATACAACACTAACAAGTTTGACCCCAAATCTCTCCAATGTGTGTTATTGGGGTACAATGAAAGATATAAATGGTATAGATGTTTGTTTCCTCTAACTGGGAGAGTATACATAAGCCGCCATGTTTTATTTGATGAGACTTTTTTTCCTTTTGCCAAAAAGATACATCTCATATACTCACACATATCAGCTCAAAAGCATGTACACAGTATGGAAGCAGAGTGTGATTCCTGAAGCAGAATAATATGAAATTCTAAGAATTATACAGGCTCTAGAGCCTCACACACCTTACAAACTGAAGTTCAAAACATTACATCAATCATAGCCTCTTCTCCTTTGAATACAGTTTCTCCTTTATCATAACCTATGTTTACCACTTCAAACTCTCCATCAAATGAGACATCTCAAAATACATAACAACAAGTAATTCTAGTAGGAAATGAGTCTACTGTATATATAGAAGAGTGTATTGGGCGTACGACAGGCTCAAATCTTGCTTCCAGAAGCGACATCACTCCTTATGTTTCTATTAGGATATCCATTTCCTCACCTGCTCATGTTACAAATTCAAGAACTACAACCACAGCCTACACCAGAATATACATCATAGTCTACACCACACTCTACACCACAGTCCACACCTAATTCCACATCACAACCTTCACCAAACTCTACACTTAATTCCACACCACAACCTACACCAAACTCTACACCCAAGTTAACAAGGTCTACACTACATATACACCCTATGATTACTAGATCTAGACGAGGGATCTTTAAACCTAACCCAAAGTATGCAATGTTATCCATAATGGCTCTTTACCCAGAGCCAAAGACAGTCACTGCTGCACTAAAGGATCCAGAATGGACCAAGGCGATGGAAGAGGAAATCAACAACTGTAATGAGACCAATACTTGGACTCTTGTTCCATACACATCTTACATAAATGTTTTAGGATGTATATGGATTTTTAGAAAAAAATTAAAAGCAGATGGTACCTTAGACAAACTTAAAGATAAGCTAGTTGCAAAGGGTTATCATCAAGAAGAAGGAGTAGATTATTTAGAGATCTATAGTCCTGTAGTTAGAACAGCTATGATGAGACTAGTGTTTCATATTGCCACTATTATGAGCTGGGACATCAAACAATTAGATGTCCGCAATGCCTTTTTACATGGATAATTATCAGAAACAGTGTACAAAACACAACTTGTTGGCTTTGTTGACAACACTAAGCCTAATTATGTATGCAAACTTCATAAATATTTGTATGGATTGAAGCAATCTCCCCGTGCTTGGTTTAACAAATTCATCACATATCTTCTGGAATTTGGTTTTGAGTGTTGTAAGCAAGATCCCTCTCTTTTTGTCTATATGAAAGGCAAAGATGTCATCGTGTTACTGTTATATGTAAATGACATGGTGCTAACTGGAAATAATTCTACCCTACTAAGGACACTTCTTGACCAGATGAACCATCAATTTCGTATAAATGGTCTAGGAAAACTGCATTACTTCCTGTGAATTTAGGCCATGTTTCACAATAATGGTTTGTTTTTATCACAGTAGAAATATGCAGAAGATCTTCTATTCACTGCTAGAATGAGGGACTGCTCACCTATGCCTACACCTCTACCAATAAATCTGGACAGAGTACCACATCAAGATAAAGCATTTTACAATCCAACATACTTTTGAAGTCTAGTAGGTAAGTTGCAGTATCTCACTCTAACAAGGCCATATATACAATTTTCTGTAAATTATGTATGCCAGAAGATGCACTCACCTACTATCTCAGACTTTGTGCTCGTGAAGAGAATATTAAGATATGTTAAAGGCACAATAAAAATGGGCATTTCCTTCAGCATCAACACTGGTTGTACTATAAGAAGTTATAGTGAGGGTGCAAGGTTACAAGCAAGTCCACAGGAGGACTTTGTACATTTCTCGGGGGACAATATTATCTCCTGGTCCCAAAAAAAGTAGCCAGCTATATCCAAAAGTTCCACTTAAGCAGAATACAGGGCCCTTTCCGAGACCGCTTCCGAAATAACTTGGCTCAATAATATGATGCGTAATCTTGGTGTTCCACAACCAACTGCACATGAACTATACTGTGACAATCTTTCAGCAGTGTACTTGACAACCAATCCAGCCTTTCATGCTAGATTCAAACATTTTGACAATGATTTTTCACGATGTTCGTGAAAGAGTAGTTCTTGGAGCTCTCATTTTGAAACATATTTCAACTTAATACCAACTAGCAGATGTCTTTACGAAGTCCCTACCAATTGGATCATTCACTTCTCTCAGATTCAAACTTGGTGTAAACTATCCTCCCATACCAAGTTTGAAGGGGACCATGAGTAAAGATAAGGGAGATACTATGAATCAAACAGAGTGTCCTAAAACATGTTCAGCTTAGATATTGGGCCAAAAAGAAAAACCTGAATTAGACCCAATTAGAAATGTCGAGCATTCAATTCGGAAGCAGCTCCAACGGTTTTCACCTGCAAAACAACAACATAAGGATATGGGCAAGACAACAAGGACATATTCAAGCAAGGAAAAAAGTAGAAAACAATACAATAGAGAAGATAAAGCTGCATAATTGATTTCAGACTCTAGGATGCGTTGAAGAATAGACATGTGTCAACAGATCTAAGCTTTTTATTTGTGTATAAATCAAAATTTTTGTAGATCGAAATATTAAGACACTTTTACAATAAAATTCAGAACTTTATTTTCCTTCTCTTTACAAGCTCTTTGTTTTCAACTTTAAGATTTTCTGGATTGAGTTTATTATTTTTTTCTTTTTAGCTTTTGAAGAAAACAAATATGGGCAAATGGGATAATTATTATTTTCAGTTATCTTAAGTTAAAAAATCATACTTTGTACTTCTTGTTTCTTGTAAGAATATTATATATATATATATATATATATATATATATATATANAGTATTCGATATTATCATCTTTATCAAGTTTTGACAAGCTGATATGAGATCAGAGTGAACTAGTGATTCCATGAACACATACATCTGCTTCAACGATACATACATCTTTAAGCAATAAGCCATTGTTTGGCTGTGTGAAATAAACCATTGATACATATTTCACCCATCCATTCTCTGAACTCGATCTACTGAACCATTTAGTAACTGCAACCATTACACATAAGTTACAAATCAAGAAGTGAAGTGATTCACAATATTTGTGTATTGTGGGTGTTTACCTTTCCCAGCAATATGCCTGCCTTGTAACTGATCAAATACTCGTATAGTAAACTCAGCAAATATCTTTGTATAATCTGAAACATCTTCAGGATCTGCAAGTATCAGATATACAGAAATATGAGTTCATGTTCCTTGCTTCGTTTTGTAAGAGATAACCTGAAGACACTACCTGAGAAAGAGTCTTCTCTTCTCGGGCCTGCTCCAAATTCAATCAGACCCAACTCGCAGAAGCAACTTCAGCTCCAGAAGCCCAAGCCCAGTCTTCAACCTGTGTCGTCTTCAACCCCCTGCAAAGAGACAAAAACAGATTTTAGAAAAGTTGCAAAGCAACAAACTTGCGGAAACATTCCAACGGCTCCAAAAGCAAAAAGCAGAGACAGCTGTGCAATCAATCTTCACAACAAATATCAAGCTTTGACTGAGCAATAAGAATTTGAAAAATGGATTAGGGCGACCTTAGAAATCTCAATTTGTATCTATTTAAGTTAAATCAAGGTTGTATCAATTTGTAAGAAGAATGAATCAATAAAATCTGTTTACATTTCTTCTCTCTCAAAACTCTCTGTTTTCACTCACATGGTATCAGAGCCATGGATTTAGCCATGGACAACCAAAATTTTCCTACTCTCAATATCTCCAACTGTGTGACTATTAAGCTCACAGAAAGGAACTATATTCTATGGAAGAATCAATTTGAAACCTTTCTCTCAGGACAAGGTCTTCTCGGCTTCATAACAGGGACTTTTGTTGCACCACCAGATGTGATTCAAGCCCCTGGACCAGCAGGAGACAGACCTATTCCTAACCCCAACTTTGTGGAATGGCAACGAGGAGACCAGGTGGTCAAGGCATGGCTCCTTGGGTCCTTCTCTGAAGATATTCAGAGTGTTGTAGTTGGCTGTGCTACATCCCATGAAGTGTGGCTCTCATTAGCAAGACACTTCAACAGAATATCCTCATCTAGGCTCTTTGAACTCCAGAGGAAGCTGCAGACTATACAAAAGGGTGAAAGGAACATGTCAGAATACCTAAAGGAGGTAAAAGCCCTGTGTGACCAACTCACTTCTATTGGCAGTCCTGTCTCTGAGAACATGAAGATTTTTGCTGCTCTTCATGGACTTGGAAGGGAGTATGAGCCTATCAAGACAACTATTGAGAGCTCCATGGATACTCAGCCACATCTCACTCTTGAAGATGCAATACCAAGACTAACAAACTATGATAACCGTATTCAAACCTACACAGCTGACACTGTTACTCCTCACATAGCCTTCAACACCATCAGATCTGGAGGACAAGCCTCATTCTATGGAAACAGAGGAAGAGGCTATGGACGTAATAGCTATAGAGGTAGAGGATTCACAACCAGAGGAAGAGGATTTCCTCAACAAATCTCATCCTCTGGTTCTTCAACAGGCTCTGCTAGTAACTTTGGTGATGATAGCAGCAGACCTACTTGCCAGATCTGTGGAAAGATGGGACATCATGCCTTAAAGTGTTGGCATAGGTTTGATTATGCGTATCAAGTTGAAGAAACACCAACAGCCATGGCAGCTTTAAGGATTACAGATGTTTCAGATCATTCTGGAACAGAATGGTACCCAGACACAGGGGCCTCTGCCCACATCACCAACTCTCAACACAATCTGCAACACTCTCAACCTTACCATGGTCAAGATGCTGTTATGGTGGGAAATGGAGATTTCCTTCCAATAACACATACTGGTTCTACTGTTCTGCTTTCTTCATCAGGTAAACTACGTTTAAATGATGTTCTAGTCTGTCCTAACATTGCTAAATCCTTGCTTTCAGTTTCAAAAATCTGTAAAGATTACCCCTGATGATGATGGTGTGATAATTAAGGACAAGGCAACACAGACATTGCTAATCCCGGGCAGAAGCCTTGAAGGACTGTATGTGCTTAAAGATGCACCTCCTCAAGCACATTTTTCTTCAAGACAGACTACAACAAGTGAAGACATATGGCATAAGAGGTTGGGGCATCCTAATGCACAAGTTCTACTGCAACTATCTAAGAATAAACTCATTTCTGTGACCAAGACTTCTAATTCTATGTGTGAAGCTTGTAAGCTAGGAAAGAGTAGCAAGCTGCCTTTCTTTGATTATGTATTTTCTGCTTCTAAGCCCCTAGAGAGGATTCATTGTGATCTCTGGGGGCCATCCCCTATCTTATTTGTTCAAGGATTTAAGTTCTAAGTTCTATGTCATCTTTATTGATCAATGGTCTAAATTCTGCTGGTTCTACCCCCTAAAATTAAAGTCTGATTTTCTACCTACTTTCTGCTCATTTCAGAAACTTGTGGAAAATCAATTCAACTCTAAAATCCAAATTTTTCAGTGTGATGGAGGGGGAGAATTTGTGAGTACTAAGTTCCTAACACACCTGTCAACCAGTGGCATCAAGCAACAGATTTCATGTCCTTACACTCCACAGCAGAATGGCCTTGCAGAAAGAAAGCACAGGCACATTACAGAATTGGGACTATCTATGTTGTTTGATAGCTCAATGCCTCAAAAATACTGGGTTGAGGCATTTTTTACAGCTAATTTCCTAATAAATCTTTTGCCTACTGCAGTCTTAGAAGATAATATCAGTCCCTATCAAAAGTTATTTGGAAGAGCACCAGACTACACCTCCCTTAGGTCCTTTGGGTGCCTCTGTTACCCTACACTACGAGCTTATTCATCTCACAAGTTTGAACCACGCTCTTTGTTTTGTGTTTTTCTGGGATATAATGACAAATATAAGGGATATAGATGTCTTTATCCCCCAACTGGCAGAGTCTATATTAGCCGCCATGTTCTGTTTGATGAAGCTTCTTTTCCTTTTTCAGGGAAATACATCTCATTTCATCCTAACAAGCAAACACCTCTACTTGATGCCTGGCAGAAGAGCTTCATCCCTGCTTCCCAACAAACACCTTCTGTCTCCTCTTCTGATCACTCATTCACATCAGAAGAAAGCATCAGTCAAACACCTTTACAAGCTGCTGCACCACTAATTTCATTACCAACCACTCCTTCAAATGAAGTTCATCCTTCAACTGCAGAAGCAACTTCTTCCACTTCTTCACCACAGCATCATACACCTTCTCCTTTCATCTCACCAACCTTAGCTCCAGAAACTGATGAGACTACTGTGGTTGAAGGGGAGAGTTCTGAGCATACGTCAGGCATTGAACCTGTTTCTATTGGCGACAACTCTCCCTCTTCTTCTAACATGCCAGTCACCTCAGGCTCAAGAAACAATCCATCTTCACCACAGCATCAATTACATCCTATGGTTACTAGATCACAAGTTGGAATACGGAAACCTAACCCTAAGTATATACTGCTCACACAGCATATCACCTATCCATAACATAAAACAATTACAGCAGCCTTGAAGGATCAAGGCTGGAAACTAGCAATGCATGAAGAAATTGACAACTGCAGAGAAACCAACACATGGTCTCTGGTACCACTTGAGCCTACAATGCATGTTCTAGGCTGTAAGTGGGTATTCAGAACTAAACTTAAAGCAGATGGGACCCTAGATAAACTAAAGGCCAGATTAGTGGCCAAAGGGTTTCACCAAGAGGAAGGGATTGATTATCTGGAAACATTTAGTCCAGTATTTAGAACAACTACAGTCAGGTTAGTTCTACATACAGCTACAGTCATGAATTGGGATATAAAACAATTAGATGTCAAAAATGCTTTCCTTCATGGAATTTGACAGAAACAGTTTTCATGAAACAACCTACAGGTTTTGTCAACAAAGATA
>OVBE01011936.1:0-12463 GCA_900406425.1 Iberis pinnata
AAAGTTAGTGAAATCAACCATAAATATGATGTATGCACGCTTTTAGACCTGAGAATCAATGCTAATTGATAAGTAAAAACTGTTAAAATTCAGAGTCATCAGGTACTCAAATATAAATCGGATATTCCAGGGGATTTATGTGCGATCTTCTTATGCGAGTCAGCTTGACCAGTCTTCAGTTAAATAGCCATAAATTTTGATTTATCTTATGGGATGACTTAAAACCACCTCCATATGTAAGCTAACTCATGTGGCTATCTTGTGTTAAAATTTCAGTTCAATCCATCCACGAGAACATCTTCAAAAATTGTTTAACTTCTGACCCTTTTTCCGGACTCTCCATCTACATATGCCAATTCGCATATAAAACGTCCAAAACACCCAAAAACCTATAAACATACCAATCTACAGAGAAAACCTCAGATAACGCTAAATATCAAGCATTAATGCCCACTATAAAGCGTTCAAACCGAGTGATATCAGAACTCACTTGGAAGTTCCACTTAATAGGCATTATCATTGATTTTCTTTAGAATTTTGAATGGACCATCTCCTCTACGTGCCAAATTTGAACTCCTCTTTAGTGGGAATCTTTCTGATCTCATATGCAACCAAACCTAATCTCCTGGTTGAAACACCATCTTCTTGGGTCTCTTATAAGTCTGCTTCTTGTCTTCTTCAGTCTTTTTCTCAAGATTGTGCTTAACCTTTTGGTGAAGCTTCTTCACAAATTCCCCCTTCTTAAGACCATATAAATTAAAATTCTTTGGTGAAAGATCCAGCGGGGTTAATGGATTAAATCTATACACAACTTCAAAAGGAGACATCTTAGTAGCTGAGTGAGTAGCATGGTTATAAGCAAATTCAATAAAAGGCAAACAATCTAACCATGTTTTCAGATTCTGACCAAGAGTAACTCTAAGTAAAGTAGATAGAGTATGGTTTACCACTTCTGTTTTTCCATTCGTTTAAGGATTACAACTTGTAGAGAATAGCAGCTTTGTTCTAAGCTTTTTCCATAAGGTTCTCCAAAAATGACCTATGAATTTTGCATCTCGGTCTGATACAATCTACCTAGGTAACCCATGTAAGCGAACAACTTTTTTGAAGAATAAATAAATTATTTGGGTGGCATCATTAGTCTTGTCACATGGTATAAAGTGTGCCATCTTTGAAAATCGATCAACAACAACAAAGACAAAATCTTTTGTGTCTAATCTTTGGCACACGTAGCACACAATCTATTGAAATATCCATCCAAGGTGATTTATGATTAGGTAAAGATATATAAAGTCCATGAGGATGTGACCTGGATTTAGCTTTGTGACAAGCTATACAACGAGAACAATGTTTCTCCACATCTTTCTTGAGGTGAGGCCAAAACAAATGATCTACCACTACTACCAATGTTTTACCCACACCAAAATGATTCATAAGACCACCATCATGTGCCTCTTTAATCAGCAACTCCCTTAAAGATTCTTATGGAATGCACAACCTCTTATGTCGGAATAAGAATCCATCATGTAGATAATATACTCCAAATGCCTCTTTTCTACTTTGTTCATAGGCATCTCCAAAGTCTGGATCATTTTTGTACAACTCCTTGATGTGCTCAAAGCTTAAAATTTTTTCTTCCTTTATAGAAATCGGTGCATGTCTTCTTGATAATGCATATGCCACCACATTTTCCTTTCCCTTCTTGTACTTTATAACATATGGGAACATCTCTATAAATTCCAACCATTTAGCATGCCTTCTCTTGAGTGAAGTTTGACCTCTTATGTGCTTAAGAGTCTCATGATCTGTTTGTATGATGAACTCCTAGGCTAAAAGATAATGATGCCATGTTTCAAGTGCTCTAACCAATGCATCACATTTTTTTTTATCATATGTTGGATAATTGAGCGTGGCTCCGCTTAATTTCTCACTAAAGAATGCTACTTGTCTCTTCTTTTGTTGTAGTACAACCCATATTTCCATATCGGATGCATCACACTCCACTTCAAACATTTCTTCAAAATCTGGTAGAGCTAAAACAACTGCTTTGGTGAGGCATTCTTTTTGAGAGTTAAAGGCTGTTCTTGAGTTGATCTCTATGAGAATGGTGTATTTTTCTTGATCATAGCAGATAGGGGTGCTGCTATAGTGCTAAAGTCCTTCACAAAACGCCTATAGAAGCTTGCAAAACCATGGAAGCTTCTAACATGTCCAATTCTTGTTGGTGTAGGCCATTCTTGAATTGCCATGATTTTCTATTCATCAATATGTAATTCATGTCTACTCACAACAAAACCTAAGAAAACAAGCTGATCAGTACAAAAGGTGCACTTCTTAAGGTTAACATAGAGGCCTTCTTTTCGAAGTGTTTGCAAAACAAATTCTAAAGGCTTAATATGATCAGATAAACACTTGCTGTATATAAGGATATCATCAAAGTAAACGACAACAAATTTAATTATGAAATCCCTTAGAACCTGGTTTATGAGATGCATGAAGGTGCTTGGTGCATTTGTCAAACCAAAAGGCATGACCATCTACTCATACAATCCTTGTTTTGTCTTGAATGCGGTTTTCCATTCATTCCCTTCACACATTCTCACTTGGTAATAACCACTTTTGAGATCTGCCTTTGAAAATATGGTTGCTCCATTCATCTCATCTAACATATCATCTAGACGCGGAATTGGATGTCTATACTTGATGGTAATGTTGTTTATTACTCTAAAATCCACACACATCCTCCATGTGCCATATTTCTTAGGTAATAAAAGTACTAGTACAACACAAGGACTAAGACTTTACCGGATGTATCCCTTGTACATCAAGTCACGTAGTTGCTTCTCAAGTTTTTTAGTTTTTTCCGGGTTTATTCAATATGTTGGTTTGTTAGACAATGCAAAACCCCAAAACAAGATCAATTTGATGTTCTATACCTCGAATTGGAGGTAAGACAGGTAGTATATGTTCTAGAAAAACATCTTTAAATTTATCTAAGAGAGACTTGATATATGTTAAAAGTTCTAAATCACCAAGGTCTGCACTTAGACACTTTAAAAAAATTAGTAGCACAGTGCCTTTGGCACTCATGGATTTAGAAACAACACCAGGATATAAATAAAGACTAGATTTACTTACCTCACTTTCTTTTCTCATATACACTTGTAAATCATGTACTTCAAATGGTGAAAGAGGTGCAAGAGTGAACTTAAGGTCTTTGTGCATAAATGTGTACTGGTTAGTGCGGCCATCATGATTAGTAAAATGATCAAATTGCCATGGTCTACCAAGTAAAATATTTCCAACTTACATAGGAACCACGTCACAAACTACTTGATCTTGATATTTTCCAACACTAAATAGAACTACTTGTTCGATGATTTTCAGCTCAGTTGATCATTGAGCCATCTCAACTTATATGGCTTAGGATGCTTTGTCTTCTCAAGTCCTAATTTGTCCACCATATACTTGCTAGCCATATTAGTACAAGAACCACCATCTATGATCATATTACATACCTTGCTCTTTAATGGTGCATCTAGTGTGGAAGATGTTCTCTTTTTTCATTTTAACTTCAGGTTGCACAAGAACACCTAGCATTATTCTGGTCACAAGTAATTCTCCAACATCAGGATACTCAACATCATTTTCATGCTCATTAGGATCAGCATCTTGCTCATCTTTAGACTCATGATCTCCATTGTTGGTCAAAATCATTACCGTTTGATTTGTGCATTACCTAGAGATGTGTCCTCTTCTCGGACACTTAAAAAATGTTATATCACGAGTTCTTTGAGTATCATTAGAGCTCTTACCTTGTTCTGGTTGATATTACTCGGATTTAATGCATAATGGTGGGGATTTATGCTTGCTATTCTGCATTATTCCGAGTGTTTTTCTTGCATATTTGGTAGATTTTCATGATTCTAGGCGATCGGGTCGTGTTGGAGCAAAATGATGTATTTCAAGAGATTTCAGGAGTTTTAGAAGAATGAGCATTAATAAACGACCGGGCAACACATATGCCCAATCGGGCATTTGTCCCTGGAAAAGTCAGAAGACCGAGATCGATCAAGCAAGAAGAGAAGAGTCGTGCAAAAATATGAATTGCCCGATCGGGCAACCATGTGCTCAATCGGGCACTTCTCCCGAGAAGAAATTTTTTTCCAAATTTGCAATCAAATCCAAGTTTTCCTATTTTAATTATTTTCCTTTTTAGCCTATAAATACATTGTGTTTTAGGTTTTTTAATTAACCTTTATTTTATTTCTGAGAGAATTACTGAGGGAGAGGAGATTCAACCTGTATTTGGAGAAGATTTTTGAACCCTTTTATATATCTTTATCTATTTTAATCATGTGTTCTTCTTTGATATTGTGTTGAAACTGAAACTGAAACGTGTACTTCTAGTCTCTGTGCATTTGATACCTATACATTACTACATTGAACTGTTCTCTGCAGTATTTGTTTTATGATTAAATTCTAGACTTATTACTAGTCAATTGAACTTAGGAGCCTCTATATTTTTTCCTTTGAAGTGAGAACTAATCCCAATGCCTTTCCCTTTGTCCTTAGTTTTTGGATTACTTGATGCCCAGGTCTAAGATGTTTTACCATGGTTTGACAAGGCTGATTTTCTCATAATTTGTTGATCAACTTGGACAGAAATGTGCAACAACTCATGTAGGTTATTATATTGAGATCTTTCCACCTTTCTAGCAATGTTGTAATCCATCAATGAATTGAGACATCAATACTTCCTCTGATTCTTCTAACTCTAGCGACTTAAGCTTCTCAAACTCCTCAAAATACTCATCTAAACTTATGGTTCCCTGCGATAACTTACGAAAATGTATTTGTAAGTCTCTATAATAATGTTCATGGACATACTTAAGTTTTAGAAGGTATTTCATGTTATTCCATGTTGCTACAAGTGCAAAACATTGCCTCATTCTTTCATCTACATTTATGTTCCATCATGCAAGTGCATTCTCTGTGAGTTGTGTTGCAGTAACATAAACTTTTTTGTGTTCATTATACCCATAACATTCCAAGATATGCTGAAGTATCCACTCTCAATCCATATAAACTTATGGATTTGATTTTCCTGCAAAAGTAAGGGGTTAGTTTGATATCATAATTCTGTTCACGTGCCATTACTTCTCTATGTGGGTTTCTCATTAGAGGATCTTGTCTCCTATGATGTTGATGATGAAAAGGATCAGGTGGATCATCCTCTAGTTCATGCATATCATCTTCATCTTGAGTATTATGGTTGATTTGAGCTCCTCTTATAGGTTGATGACTAGGCTGCTCTAAACGCCCTATTCTTTCTATATACTTCTATCTAATTGTTCCAACAACTAGTGTAACATTCCTCATCTTTTCTTTCATGGAATTTAACATATGTAAGAGTGCATCTTATTGATTTCCATCACTATTAGCCATTTTCTTCACTTCTTATGCTTACACAATAGCAAACATATCAAAATACCAAAAAAAGAAGATGAATAGTCATATAAACTCAAAACAGATCAGATTGCTCTCAAATGATTCAAGCAACAACTATGATGAACAAAATACTTAATCAAACAGTAAACCGATGACTCTAAATTTTCATGGTTTTTACAAGTCATTTAGCATCATTTCTGAGGTCTTTAGGCGTGCATACATCACATGTGTAGTTGATTTTAGCATGTTTATGATTTTAAGGACTTTTGCACTAGAATTCGCATATGCACGCATTTTGGAAAATTTTCAGGACTTTCAAGAGTTCTCAGGAAAGATTTGTGAGATTTCAGAAAAGCAGCACTCAACCCGGAATGGACCAAAACTTACCATGGAATGGACTGCACTAAATTGGATCGATCCCAAGCAACCTCTGGATCAATCCCAGCACATTTCTGGATCGATCCCAAGCAACATCTAGATCGATCTCAGCTGCAACATCTGGATCGATCCCAGCTCACTTCTTGATCGATCCCAGCACAATTCTGGATCGATCCCAAGCAACATCTGGATCGATCTTAGCTGCAACATCTGGATCGATCCAGATCAATCCCAGCACACATCCAGATCGATCCTGCATCAAACTTCTGGATCGATCCCACACTCAACACCAGATCGATCTCACTCAAGCCACGTACAAGATGGATCAATCTCAAGCTTAACTTCTGGATTGATCCCATACTAGCGTCCCTAGCTCAGATCGATCTTCCACTTCCCAACTCGAGTCAAACATGCTCCAAACCAACCAACTTAATTCCAAATTGGACTTGACTCAAGATCCAAGTCAATGATTAGTTTTTGTCTTTAATGCGATTTAGGGATTTTCTCTGAACACTATAAAAGCCCTAATTCGCCTCCTTTTCACCAAGTCTTGTTTTCTCTTTCCTTTTTAGGTTTTTGTCTTAGGTTTTCATTTCCTTTGCTGTTCTTGATGTTCTAAGGTGTATAAACCCATAATCTTTTAATTTTGTGCTAATCTACTATTTTTCGTTTACTTTCCTGCTTAACTTTAGGTTGTTGCTTATCTGGTGCATGTTGATCTTTCATTTTCGTTTTTAATCTTCTGTTTTAAGTTTTGATCATTTCCTGGGTAGTTACTGTTTCATTGGTGTTCTTGCTTTTCTGGATTTGAGTTCTTACTGTTCTTGTTGTTCTTCAACTGCTTAGCCTTAGATCATCATGTTTAGCTTTGAAGTTGTTATTTCTGTTTTCTCTGTTTTCACTTCCATGAGTAGTGAGTAGTTCCTGAGGATGGGGTAGACTAGGGTTGATATCCTGATCTCACCTTAGGCACCTAAGCTTGTTTGAATATATACATCTTTTTTGTTTCATTGTGCTTAATGTTGGTTTCTTTCATGCCAATCGAAATATGATCTTGGACATCCTGCGCCGAAAAAGCGTTATATGGAATGTCTGATCTTGGCAATTTCAGAGATTATCTATCCTTACGCAACGCCCTAGATGCTTAGGATATATTCATCTCAGCCTAGGGGGTTGGATGACTCGGAGCTTTTTAGCTTTGGTAGATTGGTTCTTAATGCCTTCTTGGTAGTGTACCGTTAACGAGAGTTAGGTCTGGTGATTGCTTAGGTTGATTCCATTTATCAAGTGATTGGACTTGGTTACTTATGAACCTATCGCTAGGGATAAATCACTGTTGTTTGAGGTATGTTAGGTGCTTAGGTAGGTTGGGATGGAACTCTGGTTGATTACCCTTAGTCCTCAGGAACTGCTTCACATTTGTTTACATCCTTCACTTTTTCTACTTTTACTCTGTTTTTCCATCTTAGTCTTTTATGCTCCTTGTTTTTGTTTATGCTTTCTTTTTAGTTCCAACGTGTTTCATTTCACTTAGAACCTGTTAGCAAACCACCCCCTTTTACTGTTTAGCTTGACTGTTACATACTGCAATGACCATGATAGTGGTGTAAGGGATTGATAAAGAAAAATCCTACTATCAGTTTGGCGTCGTTGCCATTTGGGTGTTGTTACTACATTCTGGAGTTTGGATATTTTGAGATCAAGCTTATTTTACTTTTTTACTTACCTGTTTACCTTTGTTTGCTTTGTTTTCAGGTACCTGCTTACCAGTGTATGAACCTGAGAAGCAGAGGACCAACATACTTGATTCCTCTCGTTGAAGACATCAAAGCTCTTGAACGGGAACACTCTCGGGCAAGATGTGAACACGAACATGTGGAACACTTGAGACGGTTGGACTTACAAATGGCAGACAATGCTGACAGAGATAACCAGCACACTATAAGTGCTGGTGACCTCCCCAATACTCAATTCACCTGCAGTTCAAAACAACAACTTCAAGATCAAGCATAGTCTCATTGCAATGGTGCATATCCACAAGTTTCACGGTCTACCAATGGAAGATCCACTCGATCACCTCGACGAATTTGATCGGTTCTGCATCCTCACGAAGATAAATGATGTGAGTGAGGATGATTTCAAACTATGCCTCTTCCCTTTCTCTTTGGGGGAGAAGGCACATCAATGGGAGAATTAACTTCCCAGGAACTCCATCAAAACCTGGGATGCCTGCAAGAAAGCATTCCTTGCAAAATTCTTCTCAACTTCCAGAACAGCTCGCTTGAGGAATGACATTTCAGGATTTGCACAGAAGAATGCTGAAACCTTCTCTGAGGCATGGGAGAGCTTCAAGAACTACACAATGCAATGCCCCCATCACGGATTCAGCAAATCTTCCCTACTCCGCACCCTCTACCGAGGTGCTTTGCCTAAGATTATGATGTTTCTCGATACAACAAGTAATGGGAACTTCCTCAACAAAAGTGTGGATGAAGGATGGGAGTTAGTAGAGAACCTCACCCAATCTGATGGGATTTANTGAGGACTATGACAGAACACCTCGAGGTAGTTCTGCTTTTGATGATAGCACAAAGAAGGATATCAAGGCACTCAATGAAAAGTTGGACATGTTACTCCTGGGTCAACAACCCAGAAAGCACACATAAAAGATGAACAGACACAAAGTGAGAGAACTGAAAAGATAAAGGGATAGAAGGTTAGAATCGAAGGTAGGAACTTTGGGCTATAATACCAAATGATATAAGATTCTGGGGAGAGTCTTTGGCTGTGGAAGATGGGAACAAACACGCTGACTTTCATGCTCTCTCGTGCTGGTTCGATGGGTGAAGGTGAATCAAAATGGGATCAAACAAGCTAGCTATGATGCTCTCTCTTGTAGGAAAAGTAGATGGAAGTGAGGATGGATCGAACGCACCACAGAGACTATGGAAAAATCTCTGATACAGCAATCAAGCTCTTCCAATGGTGAATTCACACACAAAGGAGGGAAGCTTAAATCTCTAGAAGTACCACTTGAAAAAGAGGAAAATGCAACTTTATTAATCAACAAAAATGTCTGAGTTTTATAAGACTGCATGGGAATATTATATAGTGGTTCTTCATCTTAAGACCTAATTAGGTTGACACAAGTTCAAACTAAAAGACTCCAGACAACAAGACTTGCAAAATAAAACAAGCAAGCGTTTAAACACACAAAACTAGAATGATTGAAAACTTAAAATAAAATAAACCAAATTGTTGTAAACTTTATTGGGCTCAAATTATTATCTTTTTAAACCTTATAAACCTTAGATAAGCTCAGTTTCACCTACATAAATTTTATAAATTGAAATTACCCGATTTGGACTCAGTTTGTGCGGTTTAAGAGCTGAAACGCATTCTGCTTGTTTTGGTCCGTCCAGCTTGAATCCTTTGATGACTTCTTCTTATTCTAGTCACGTAAGGCTTGTATGAGAGTTTTTTTCAATAATTTCCACGTGGTTTTCTTCAAAATTCTCTTCTGACCTTGTTTACTCTCTAATGGCCATCCTAGCTTAAGTTAACTTCTGGATTGTTTTTGGTGAAACCTCCAAGTTCCATTGTTGTTATTAGAGTATGGACAACATGATTGAATCCTTCTCTAAGCTTCATATTCTTGTACGTTTCATTGAAGATTCCCTAACTTGAGGTACAAGTGTTGGTTCAATGTTTGGTTCGATGTCCTCATCAAAGCAGAGATGTAGTCTTCATCGAAAAAAAGATAGAACTAGAACAAACCCAATGAAAGGACAACCACTCAAACCGGTATTTTCGCCATACTATTCAGAGAGGTAAAGGGAAGTCAAGAAGGAAATCCAATCAATGAAAACGAAGGTGATGTGAACGAAGAGAATACAGAGGCAAAATTTCAAAATGTTGATGATGATAATACGATGGGTGATAATGGTGAAGAAGAAGCATCGCCTACGATGAAAGAGAATAAGTCATTAGAAGATTATCAAGACATAGCTCAAGACTAACGTACCTAAACGACTATATACTCAACGCTGAAACTGAACATGAAAGAGTCTTGTTAGGATCAATGAAGAACCATGAGATTACAATGAACCTAAAGACCTAAAAGAGTGGCGAAAATCTTGTGAAACCGAAGTCTCATCGATAATAAAGAATAAAACATGGCACTTAGCAGAGTTACCTAATTGAGAAAAAGAAATCAGACTCGAGTGGGTATTTACGATCAATTGCAATGTCGATGGGAGTGTAAAAAAATATAAAGCTAGATTAGTAGCAAAAGATTATTTTCAAAGACATGACATAGATTTTGATGAAGTTTTTGCACTAGTGGCTAGAATCGAAACCGTGAGACTCATCATCTCGTTGGCAACATCTAAAGATTTGGAAATATATCACCTAGATGTCAAAACCGCATTCTTACATGGAGAACTCAAAGAAGATGTTTATGTGAAGGAACCTGAAGGTTTCACTATCCAAGGAAGCAAGAACAAAGTGTACAAGTTAGATAAAGTACTCTACGGTTTAAAACAAGCATCACATATTTGGAATAATAAACTTCACAATGTTTTAATGGAGTTAATCTTTACAAGATGTTCGAAAGACACCTCTCTATATCGCAAGGAAGAAATGGGAAAGCATCTCTTAGTCGCTGTCTACATTGACGATCTTCTTATTACATGTTGCATATAAAATCGATTCTAGAGTTCAAAGAAAGCATGTCAACGAGATTTGACATGAGCGATTTAGGCAAGCTTACGTATTACTTGGGAATGGAATTCTTACAACATGCAAATGATCTCACATTAAATCAAGAAAAGTATGCGCTCAAGATACACAAAGAATCGTGCATGAAAGAATGCAATGCATTGCAAACACCAATGGACGTGGGTCGAGCTAACGGGATGAAGTCCAACACCAGCAGTCAACCCCTACATTGTTTAGGGAGATTTGAGTTGAGCGATTGTGAATAGAAAATGGACGATCTCGACCTGAGTTTCTCAGATATCATATTCTTGGATATGGGATAACCAAAATACGTAAAACCCTTGGGACAGTTGGGATTCTTGGAATCAAAACAATTTTGTCATGAGTACTAACGAGGATGTTCTGCTTTGTGAGTGGGGGTGAATTGTGAGACTCCAATTTGTAGAGTATGGTAGTGCATGAAGAATGTTTAAGAAAATTGATTTGATCACTTAGGTCACCAAAATACGTTTATATTTTTAGTTACTTATCCTAAATGAACTCAACAATTAATGTGCTTATGCTAAGCAATCTAGGGACGAGTGAGCTATAGAGAAGTCATTTTTAGTATCATGCAAGTGAGTTAAAAACACCGAGAAAGATCGCATAATGATTTGCAAAGCCAACAAACAAGTATTTAAAACTTTCGAAGTAGCAATATGCAAACCAACAAACTGTGGTGGAGCCTACATGACAAGTTAGATTATTGGGTCCATGGGTCGGTGGTGCTACAAGTTGTATCAAAACCGGTTGTCATTCTAGTTATGTTATTGATGACTGATTGTGTGTTATGTAACGAGGTAATTGCGCTATGTGAGTAGGGTGAACTACGAAAAGAGCTTTAAAAAAAAAAAAATCTGATTTGACTATTTATATCAACAAAGTGCATTTATCTTTACGATCGTTTATCCTGAGATAATTCAAGAGTTAATATGTTTATGTTAGAGCAATTTAAAAATAAGTAATTTACTAGAAATTTTTTTTAGTATAGTAAAAATGAGGAAAAAAAAATATAAAAGTAATATCTTGATTTGTAAAACCCGCAAATAAATACTTAAATCTTTCTAAAATAACACATCTAATCGTTTATAATAAAATTTTAAAACTCAAAAGCCGAAAAATAGTACTGAAACCCATAAACTAGAATGATTGAGATGGCTACAAATTAGACTGCTAGTGCCGCGTAATTACAACATATTATAAGATTAAAAAAATCCAACTGTGACATCAAAAGAAAATTTCGTATTGAAATACATTAGCTTCTCGTCATATCAAGTCTACATATTATATGTAAGCCGACATATTATAAATATAGTATCTTGTATTATTATTACGTATAGTTGATCTCGTAATTATTGATTGTCTTGGTTTTTCTATGCATACATTCTTACATATTGGAAGAATATGAGCTTATGGATCAAAAATGAATTATTGTATTATCTAGTCTAGTACTAATAATACGTTAAACTATAATTAAGGAAAATTATAAAATGAATCAACCAACCCACGTACGGATTTTAAGAGGAAACTAATTACAGGAAACATATTTTGAAAATAATAATCAGGCATAATAAAGTCTAATCTTACAAATTCAACTTGAAATAAATTCTGCAATTAATCTTCCTTTTAATAAGAATTATAAGTGTATACTCTTGCTATTGCATCCTCGTTTACAACTGTATAACATGTTTGCCAACCCCTTTTCCTTTGAATTTGATATCAAATCATTAAAAAGATGTTTGAAATGGCTAGAGAATTCATAATGACCACTTAAAAAATGCTATTATAATTTCCCTAAATCTATGGCCAAGAATAACTGATTAACACAATATATATATAGATTGGAAGTGTTGATATTTTAGTGATTTTATTGCTA
>OVBE01011937.1:0-13773 GCA_900406425.1 Iberis pinnata
CTAAAAAGTGATAAGAAATGTTATGTACAAACCATGAAATTCAAGTGTTATCACCTGGAAATGAAACAGAAATATCAAAACATAGATCAAGAAAGATGTCGAGAAATAGAATAAATATCACAAGTTAAAAGTTTCGGAAGAAGAAATAACAGACCTCAACTTCTCTGAATCTACCAGCATTACATATTCGTTGAGAGAGCTCTCCTCCATAAGCATACCCCATTACAATAGCAAGAAGAGTAGGAGTCATAACCACCTGCAAAGTCATTTGAAATTTCACTTTATTTATGAGTCCTTTAGTCTATGTTAAAGTACTAAAGATTAAGCACAAATCAACTCGAAAAAACCGCTCTGTTAAAATCTTTCAAGTCATCACTCTTACTAATATAATAGTGATGTTTAATGCCAATTTTTCTTGCATAAGTAAATCTTTTTTTTTATATATACAAATCCACATTAACTTATAGTTCGTAAGGGCATGGGGAGAATACTTTCGTATGATTAAGAAAAGTTTACTGATTTTAATTACACCACCTTTGTCCAACCCAATTATAAAATGGTTATTATAACGATAATTAGGGGGAGCGTGAATAGAAGAAAAAATGATTAGAGGAGCCAACTTCGATCCTTCATGTAATGTGCATATCCATATCCCTTTCATAATCTACTACACATATTCTTGGTCGACGTAAGATTTAATCTTTATAAAGAACTTTACTATAATAGAGCTTACATCACTGAGAAGGATATTTAATTTCTCTTTTTACCGGGGTTCGATATAATTCTATACAAGTATGTATCTGAAAGGTTGTCTTTCTAGTTTCTAACAACGCGAGCATCAAGAGCAGGTCTGAAACATTAAAACTCAAGACTTTAATGATGGATTAGATTCTCATATACATTTCACATCAGTTATGTAAATTTATGTTCGAAAGAGAGAACACAACGCATCAATAACCGAAGAGGAAAGAGAGAGAATGTGCTTACACGGCTTGAGAATAATGTAGTATTTGGTATTACCGTATTAGCCCCTTGCCATTGAAAAATCATAGTTAACCACAAGTTTACCATCAAAGCCAAAGTTCTGTAAATACCAAACTAGCACCATATTAGCAATACATGAAGATATTTAAAAAGGGTAATTATAGAAACATAGATTCTTGATAGCACAAATCAGTGTAAACTAAAAACACTTACATTGTACAAATCGTTTACTGATTCATCAGCATTTAGCGAGGAAGCACTGTTCAGATAGACAAACTCACAAACAAAACAAAAGTTAGATTGATTATTGAGTTCTTACAAATATAACCTTTTAGAAGATCCATAAACAAACAAAGCTGTATTTTATCAACGTCTCAGAATGAAGCTGTCTTCGTAAAAATTCAATCATTTTATAACATTCATCAGTCTCTGGAATCTGTTACACACAATTCACAGAACATTCACCATGTTGAATGATCAAAAAGAACAGTTATTTAAGAAAATGTGGGGAAATTTTGTGATTTTGCGTTATATTGGGGAAATTATAAGCAAATTTTACACAAAACAACACTTAAAATTCATTAAAAAAAAGAATATTTATGCAATGAGATGATGGCTTTATGGAAGAATTGATCAAACAAACCCTAAAATCCCTAATGATATAATACCTTGAATTTAGATTTCTTGAGTATATGAGCACGTCCGGCCAGTAGCTCTTCGATAA
Source organism: Iberis pinnata (assembly GCA_900406425.1). Classification (NCBI taxonomy): domain Eukaryota; kingdom Viridiplantae; phylum Streptophyta; class Magnoliopsida; order Brassicales; family Brassicaceae; genus Iberis; species Iberis pinnata. Next base: position 1,709 of record OVBE01011937.1, read on the forward strand.
ATAACAACTGTCATAAAAATAGAAACCCTAAAAATCAACAAAAATCTCAAAGAGATATCAATTTCGCTATTTCAAAAAAATGTAATTGAATTAACAGCGATCAGGTCATTGAGAGATTCAATTAGTTGCATCTCGAAATCGGTGGATGAATCAAAGATTTTGAGGAAAAAAATGAAATTTGAAGCGTTAGCTTCCTAAATTTTGTTCATGCACTTCTTTGAGAAGGGCAGATTCTTCGAATAACGATATTTGTCGTTCATCTTCCATTTTAGTGTTGTTGGGTGGAACAAAAATTTGAGAAGTAGTTTGAAAATGAGGAGAATGGATGAGAGAGATAATTATGAATTGGAGAATTGTTGATCCATGAATTTCTGTTCGGATCGGTTTTTTAATATTTATTTTAACTTGAAAATGATGGCGAAGATTAAAAGTCAGAAAACGTACGAAGTCTGGAACATGAAGCATCATATATGATTTAGTTTTATTTGCTGAGGTGGAAAGTGGAGAGAACTTCTTAAAAAGCTGATGTGGATAGAAGGAGAGGCTTTCTTCTCTTACTTTTATATAATAGAATATAGTGGTGTAGTTTGCTTGTAGTGAAAGGTATTGGGTTGAGTTTTTTTTAATAGACAAGAATGGTGAAATGGACAAGTGAAATTGTTGGATAAGTTTTTGGTTTAGATGGTTTTAGTTTGGTTACTTATATTGTGTAAGCAATGGAAGAACAATTTTTATGTGATGTGTAGTGGACAAATATTGTGTAGTATGTTAAGTACTATAGTAGATGGTTGGTAAAACAATGGACGAATGTGAATGTAATTGTGTGTGGACAAACTGTTTTTTTTGTTTGTCCACATAAAACAATGTCTATATATTGTTTGTCCATATACAAAAATTATCATACCATTGTTATAATACAATATCGACCATTAGCCAACATCTTACAAAACACTCTCGTCCATCACACAACATTAAACTAAACAAATTAAAAAATTTCCATTTCGTTTTGTCCACACACAACAATGTCTATATATAGTTTGTCTACACACAACAACATCAAACACAACAATTGACAACGTTGTCTATATAGTTTGTCCACACACAACAATTTCTATTTATAGTCTTGTCTATTTTCAAATCACAAATTACTAGTCCTAAGAACAATCTCATCTATTTCACATACACAAACAGTTTGTCCACACACAACTACATTTTGTCTATTTTACCACGTGGAGAAGAATGGTTGTTGTGGACATAACTTTATGCAATGTGTGGACCACATCATATGCTCTATTTTTTTGTCCACTCGGGTTAGGTTTCTCATTGTGTACCAAATCCGAATTTACTACTACCGTGGACGAATCACGCCGAGTCTAATGGACAATGTTGAGATCTTTTCCTTGTGCGTTTACAGACGAAAGTGTTTGAATCTGGTGGACATGATCTGGTTCTGTCATGGATTGCTAGTCTATTTCGTCCAATGTCAAAGGTTCAGGTGTTGTATACGAACATGTTAAAAGTAAATAAATTGCAAATATCACAAGAGAAAAGGGAAAAAAACAAACAAAGAGAATCTCATTCTTCGCTTCACATTTTTTTTTCTTGTTCTAACACTTTTCTTCATCATATCCATTATAAGTGTCACTTTATCTACACAAAGAAAAGATGTTGAGAAGAAAAATAGGAATTGTCAGGTTTGAAGAATAGTGAATTTCTTAAAAGAAGAGAAGTTGAAACGAGGAAGAAGAAGAAGACAGGAGAAGGGAGAGAGAAAAAGAGAGAAAGATAGAGATAGAAATAAAGATGAGATATTTCAATTATGCCAAAAAGGTATTTTCGTCACATTCCAATCACTAATATAGTATACTCTACAAGTAATATTATAACAATATGATAAATATCATAATTTGACCAAAATTTATAGTATTATCCATAATTTTCTCTAGTAATAATGCATAGAATTTATTTGATATTACTTTGACTGACTAATATGATACACCTTTATCGTGAGAGTTTTCTTGCATCAAATATTAATGTCTTTAGCATTGCAAGTTTTAAATAAACTACTCGAATATAAAATATACATAAAATTACTTTTTCTGAAAAAATGTAAAATCTACCGATTAAAAATTAAGCAAAAACTAAAAAATTGTTAAAGATATATATTGTGATTATAAATTTATTTAAGTATTATTAAAATTAGTATGTTATAATAAAATAGGAAATATAAAATATTAGTATTTACTTGAATTCTAATTTCATACAAATAATTGTATAGAAGAAACAAAGATGTGATCGTTTGGATAATAGTTTTTTAATTTTAATTTTTCTTAAGAATAAAAAATGAAATGTGTGGCAATTTATGTTTAAGTATATATAAAAAATACTAATATAATTGTATATAAGCTCTATAATTATATATATGATTGGTAAGAGTTAACTATTTATATTATCTTCTGATATAGCTTGATCTTATGAGAAATTTTTTTAATCACAATATTTATTAAGCATATCCCACTTGATGAACTCTCTCTTTTTTGTCAATAGAAGTAATATAGAAACCAGCCCTTTAAGCCCAAAGTATAAGCGTTTTACAATTGAGATAATAACCAAAACTGAGAGGAAAAGACACCGAGCAAAAATTACAACTAGCCAAAGAAACAAAGGATAAGAAAAAACAGAGCGTAAAATGGAGATATGAAGCCAGGGAATAAAGGAGCTACTTTCTTAAGCCATGACTGAGGATACCCAAGAAGGAAACCCAATTTGGATATAAGATTGATTTCTTCATGTTTCCACCATACTACGGCTAATAAGAGTAGCTTCTTTATTTGACGGAGAAGGCTCAAAAACGCATTGCCATTCCAAGAAGGAAATCAAATTTAGTTGAAGAGCATCAGAGTAAGCCTTTAAGATAGGCTAATCACTAATCAGGAGGAAGAATTACCGCCCCAACTAAGTTTTTCGGACCAAAAGAAAAAATTACTTTTTGATGATGAAGAGATGTCAAACTCTCCATAACCCATGAGATTGCAAGTAATTCATTGTCCAGCTTAGAACCAACATTTGAAAATGCTCTACGGTTGTGGAGAATAAACTCTCTATTACTGTCTCTAATAATCCAGGCTGCGCCACTGAGGTTGGATCTTTTGGTCCAAGTTGATGCAATATTATACTTAAGCAATGAATATGGAGGAGAGGACCATACTCGGCCATGTGCTCTGAGTTCTGTACCTTGAAATGTATCAGAATTCGAGAGGATTTTTGAGCCTGAAACCAAGCTTCTGCTTCTGATTTAATCTTTATTAGAAATCCTAGACTTGAAAAGGAGAAGCCTTCAAAGATGATTTTATTTCTTCTTTTCCACATAAACTAAATAACCCATGGCAATAATAGGCTTAAGGTTGGTGGAATTAGAGAGTTCTTCTTAATACCCAACAGATAATAAATATTGACAAATATCAAAGTTTCATGGAACCCTTGTGAAGGAGAAGGGATGTCTATAAGGGCCCAAACCTGTCGAGCAAAATAGCAGTAGAAGAGGACATGATTAGGTGATTCCCCTTCCTCTCCGCAAGTCTATTCTTATACTTTTTTGTAATAAAAAATCAGATACATGAATAGCATTGCTGATTGCTCTCCATATGAATGTTTTAATTTTACGAGGAGCAGCCAAAGACCAAATCAGGTTACAAATTTTGTTGGTTGAAGGTTGTAGATTAGCTGCTTTTAAGGCATCAAAATTATGACATTAGAAGGCTAGTTGATATCTAGACTTAACAGTAAACGTTCCAGTCTTAGTGAGATGCCAGACCCAAAACTCGTCTGAAGATGTACAAGGCCTAGAAGCTAGAATCAAATTAGCATCATCTTCATAAAAGAGATCCCCAATCAAATCCCTTTTCCAGTCTCTAGTTTCAAAATCAATAAGGTCAGCCACTGAAAGATCTTAATTTATTATTGGATTTCTAATTAATTGTGTCCTCATTGAGGCATCAAAAATCCAACTATTTGTCCATACTTTAATCGAATGCCCATTTCCAACTATCTTTCTGAGACCCTTTCCCAATAATTCACCACCAAACATTAGACTTCTCCAGCCATAAAAACTCTTTTTTTCTTCCCGGGCAGCCAAAATCGAAGAAGTCTTTGAAGTAAAAATCTTTCATAGTTAAAGCTAGAGGGGTATTTGGATAAGTAAGAATCCTCCAAACCTGCTTTGCCAAAAGAGATTGGTTGAAACACACCATATCCTTAGATCCAAACCCACCTAATATTTTCGGTAGACACATTTTCTTCCAACTCACCTAGTGAAATTTTTTTCCTTTCCACTGTATTCCACCAGAAGTTTGACATCGCAGAAGTTAAGGCTTTTGCAGAGTATTTTAGCAATTTAAAGCAAGAGAGAGCATAAATTGTCATTGCTTGAGCCACCGATTTTAGAAGAATTTTCTTACCACCTTTAGACAAAATTCTAGCATACCAAGAGTTTAGTCTATTACTGAGTATTTGGTGTAAGTACTCCAAGATTTTAACTTTTGAGCCATTGAAAGATCCAGGAAGCCCTAGATAAGAACATGTTCCTTCTTCATTTTGATTCCCCGATATATCTTTGATAAATGCTTTCAACTCAATATCCATATTAGCGACAAAAGAGATTGCCGATTTGGCCAAATTTATAACATGTCTAGACATTTTTTCATAAAGACGTAGAATCTCAACCAAAGTTCTAATTTGATCTCCTTCAAATTGACAAAGAAATAAACTATCATTTGCAAACAAGACGTGGCTAACAGACCTTCCATTTGGACTGAGTTTCAAGCCATTGAACTTCTTCCCTCTTTTTGCTTTTTCCATCAAATAAATGAGACCTTCTGTACAAATCACAAATAAGAAAGGATATATTGGGTCCCCTTGTCTAAGGCCTCTATGAGGAGAAATCATACCAATGGGAGCATCATTGATTAGGACCGAGAAGGTAGGAGTTGATACACATTCCATTATCCATTGAATCCACATTTCACTAAATACCATTGTTGTCATCACTACCCTTAAGTATAGCCATTCAAATCTGTCATAAACTTTTGACATATCCGTTTTAATCGCGAGGCCAGTTCCTGATAACCCCACATATGTCTGTAAAGCATGATTAATATCATGAGCTATGAGAATATTATCTGATATAAGTCTCCCTGGAACAAACACAGACTGGGAGGGACTAATGATTTTTGGAAGATTGTGCTTAAGTCTCTCTGCAAGAATCTTTCACTACAAGAAATATGCGTTATCTTAGCGGTCGAAAAACATTTTCATAGGATTGTATAGCGGTTAATTAAACGCTCTGACAGCGCCCGTCATTATAGGTCAGACACTTTAGATAGCGGATTTAATGTATGCTATAATTATTAAAGTTACGATAGCGTAGTTGAAGATGCAATTGTTTATTTTTATAATTGCGCCTTATATTTGTTATTAAAGGTTTTAATAATAGCTTTAGCTTTATATATTCAATAGCGTTGGATTTGAATTATAATTGGATTGCATCTATAGCAGTTTGTTTTACAAAGATAGCAAACTATTTGTGCTATTATTGTGTTGTAATTATAATATATTTTTGAATTGTCTGTCAAATAAAAATAAAATAAAATTTTAATTATTTTATTATATCCATAAAACATTTCTATGTTTATAAAAAGAGTAGCATTTTCATAATAAATACCATAAAACCTATCAAACATCACCAAGACTATTTCAATCTACTACCAATAACCCTTCACAATCATTCTTAACATATATACTACAATCATCAGCATCTTCACTTTCTCCATCATCTACTTCTTGGATAGGCAATGGTGCGCCAACTAAATCCTCCACTGTTTCTAACTCATGATATCCTCTAGGTGGTGCTCTCATTACAACATACCAATTTGAAGAATCATCTTCCCTAGAGTAGAAAACTTGTTTTTCTTGAGTAGGATAAATGAATGGATCTTTCAAATATGATGTTTGGTTCATATGTAGGTTCACAAGAGTGAAACCATCTTCTTCTTTCAGACCATTACCTTTGTTTGCCCAATTGCATCTAAACAATGGTACTATGAAGATGTGGTAGTCAAGAATTAAAATCTCGTTTATAACTCCATAATATGTAAGCATATCAGCTACTTGTCTTGTATCTCGTGCACTTGATTGACATATACTATGCACTTCATAAGTTACTCCACTGTTATGCGTCTTCCACTTAATCGCATATGTATGAAATTTATGCCCATTACAGATGAATCTGTTATGTGCTAAAGCAACATTTCTTGGTCCAAATGTCAACCACCTTATCTCCTTAGAATACGTTTGTGTTGTGTCTGACCAAATCTGAATCAGGGAAAACATCAGACTTAGATAGAGCAAGAAGAAACAAGCTCTCATTTCAATAATTGGCAATGGATACTCTAAATCAGAACAACAAATATCTGTTTTTTTCAAAAAGCAAAACCATACCTGAAGAAATTTCAAATTCACAAATCATGTTCCAATCAAATAAACCAAGAAGCAACCAATACGCAATGAAGACAATAACTCAGAACAACCAATATCAAAAACAAAAGCTGGCCTGAAGCAATTCCAAATTTGCAATTCATGTTCTAATAAAATAAACATAAACTTTAGTTAAGATGTAACCTTCGTTTTTATCCATTGTGCAAAAAGTTCAGTATGATTCTTCCACAACAAAGTTTCATTTCTAGCACATTTAGCATCAGTAGCTTGCTATTCTTCCAAATGCATCATGATTTGACAATAAAAAAAAGTTTGCCTTATAAATTTGTAATTGACATCCTTATTAACAAAATGGGTAACCTCTTACTGCACGTAAGGATCCATAGAAGCCATGTTCATCAGCACATAGCGATGTGCAATGTCTCTATCTTTGTCAGCAAGGGAGACANCAAGGGTGACATGTACACCCCTTGCTAGTGCTTTACCTTCAACCACCATTCCATCATCGTCAATATCTTCGTACCGATTAACTGCTTCTTGAACGGGTACTGAATTTTGCAAAAACTCTAAACAAAATGCAATGCATTCTCCAGCTAAATACCCCTCAGCCATACATCCTTCCGGCCTTGCATGATTCTTNNAGTAGTCAATCGTCATTACAAGATATAAATTGAAGAAAATGTGTTCAAAATTTATGACTAGTAGTCAATCATCATTAGAAAAGATAAAGTGAAGAAAATGAGTATATCAAACCTTTCGAAAGCATACATCCATCGAAAGTGTACTGGTCCTCCCAAGCGTACCTCCTTAGATATATGTATGGGAAGGTGGAACATTATATCAAAAAGGGATGGGGGAAGAACCGCTCTAGTTGACACATTGTTTCCACAAACTCTGTTTCCAATCGATATAAATTTTTCCAGGTCAATCATAAGTTGACACAATCTGTTGAAGTAATTGCTTAATCTGTTTATGGCATTCCTAGGTGCTCTAGGTAACAAACCTCTTATGGCAGCTGGTAACAGATTCTGTATTAGCACATGATGATCATGCGATTTCAAACTACCTATAATTGGAGGGTTAACAGAAACACTATTTGCAATATTACCACAATAACCATCGAGACCCTTGAAATTAGATAACCTTTTGCAAAAAATGGTCTTCTCTGACTTCGATAAGCAATAGACTGCTGGAGGTAAGTAAGTTTTCTTTCCCCTTACTTCTGTGTGCAAGTGATTTCTGATTCCAATATCTTTTAAGTCTTGTCGTGCCTTTAACCCATCTTTTGACTTAGCGTTTTGCATGAGTAGAGACAAAAAAACATCTGACACATTCTTTTCAATGTGCATCACATCAATATTTTGACAAACAGGCATATCCTAACACATGAGTCATTTAAACGTTAGGCCTATTATAATATAACAACTAGAGAATGTAGTTTAGTTATTATGATTTACCTTCCAGTAAGGGAGTTTAAAGAATATTGATCTCTTCTTCCACCACCATAGATCATTTGATTGTTCTCATTCTTATTCTTGGAAAATCTCATGATCTAACAAACCTGTTCTTTTTCATTTTTTCTTTCTTTCTGCACAGGTCTTCCAAAATCATTCTTAAACACTTTTAAAGTATCGTATATTTCATCACCAGTTTGTATCCTAATAGCATTCCCTTTTTCAATATTGTTGTCAAACCAAGCTTTCTTATATCTGTAACGGTGGCCTGGAGGTAGTCTTTTTCTATTTCCCATATACACATACTTCCAGCTAAACTTCAGCCACCTAGCAGGTGTATCCTTTCCACAGACATTGCAAGCTTGTTTCCCCTTCACTTCGCATCCAGAAAGTGTCCCTAATGTTGGATAATCACTGATAGTCCAAAGCAATAAGGCTCTAAGTGTGAAATTTTCCTTAGAAAGTGAGTCATACACTTGAATACCTTCAGTCCACAATTCTTTTAAATCGTCTATTAATGGTGCTAAATAAATTCGATGTTATTACCAGGAGCTGTTGGACCAGGGATCAACATAGTCAACATTATGTTCTCAGCCTTCATACACATTGTTGGAGGAGTGTTATAGTTCACTAAAAACACTCGCCAAGTGCTGTAATTTGTGTTTTGAAGAGAGAAAGGGTTCATTCCATCTGTAGAAAGTCCAAGTCTAAAATTCCTTGGTTCAGCAGCAAAGTCTGGCCATGACTCGATCACTTGTGTTGCATTGTACCATCACCAGTAGCATTGGTAGAATGCCAACGCACATCTTCCGCCATCTTTTTAGATTTGAACATCCTCCTAAATCTATCTTTGATTGGGAAATATCTAAGTATCCTTGCTGGAATTCCTACCTTAATCTCATTACTGTGCTTATCTATTTCCCATCTTGGACAGATTTTTAGCTCTTTAAATTCTTTCCTAAAGAGTATGCAATCATTTTTTTCAAGCATGAATGTTATCGTAACCAAAATCAAATATCTTCAGAAACTTTTTAATGCCATCGATACTCTTCGGAAGAACATTGTCTTCAGGTAGCATGTCATGAATTAAGACCAATAGCTGACCAAAGTAGTTCTCAGATATACCACTCTTAACTTTAATTATATACAGTCCCATAATTGCCGAAACCTTTGAATATTTGATGCAATTTTGGTACAATGGAGTTTCAGCTTCTTTTAATTTTTTCATGAACTGAGATTCTTCTACTGGTCCATCATCATCATCATTTGTTTCTCCATTTTCATTATTTTGAAATTGATTACCATCATCCATAAAATATGCAGTCTTGAACAAACCAAATGCCTCAGTTTCATAATCAATAGTAGTGTCCTTTGTATTAGACCTTCGTTCACCTTGAATACTCCAAGTAGAACTATTATACTTCAGATCCATACCTCTAATTACTAGATGATCAACTGTGTTTTCTAATTTTTGATGGCATAAATTTCGGCAATCTCTACATGGACAAAACATTTCAGTCAGATTTCCTAATCTTCTTGATGATGAGCTTATGAAATTGGTTGCTCCTACTAAGTACTCGACACTAGTTCTACATGTTAAATCGCAAAGAAAAAAGTTAGCATAACAATTTCAGTCGGCGAATGAAAGTATTTCTCGAGAGATATATGTACATGGTACCTTTGCAGCCAAATCCACGACTTGTCCTTTTAATAAATATGTCACGAGTGTTGTAGATTATGTTTACAGTTAAGTAGCTGGAGATGAGATATTAAGGTTTTGTTTTTTTTGGTGAAAGAAAGATTATGTTAAGAATTAGAAAGTACATATAAAAATCGAGGATTCTGTTATTTTAGTGAAAATTTCAGTTTCCTAGCAACAGCAACTCGAAAGTAAACAACGACTCAGATTGGATGAATTAAGTTGTCTAAAAATATCCAACGATGTATGTTGCATCTTGTTTACTATCTCCGTCCCATCTGCTCATTCGTCAGTTTTTATATATATATAAACTATATTATATGAGTTTGAGTACTATTAGTTACAAGTTCAAAGGGTTTAATTATATCAGTTTAGAGTCTATTTTTAAGGTTTACGAATTTGAAATTAAACAACTCAAACGTGAAAAAACTAAACAACTTAATAAATTAACTGTCAAAATTTTTTGCATGTGTATTTAAATGATATATAAAGAATATTATATGAGGTTGAGTACTATTAGTTACATGTTCAAAGAGTTTAATTATATCAGTTTAGGGTCTAGTGTTAAAGTTTACAAATTTAAAATTAAACAACTCAAATGTGAAAAAACTAAACAACTTAATAAATTAACTGTCAAAAGTTGTTGCATGTGTATTTAAAATATATATAAAATATATTATATGAGTTTGAGTACTATTAGATACAAATTCAAAGGGTTTAATTATACCAGTTTAGGGTCTAGTGTTAATGTTTACGAATTTGAAATTAAAAAACTCAAACGTGAAAAAACTAAACAATTTAATAAATTAACTGTCAAAAGTTGTTGCATGTGTATTTAAATGATATATAAAGTATATTATATGAGTTTGAGTACTATTAGTTACAAGTTCAGAGGGTTTAATTATATCAGTTTAATGTCTAGTGTTAAGGTTACGAATTTAAAATTAAACAACTCAAATGTGAAAAAACTAAACAACTTAATAAATTAACTGTCAAAAGTTGTTGCATGTGTATTTAAATGATATATAAAGTATATTATATGAGATTGAGTACTATTAGTTACAAGTTCAAAGGGTTTAATATCAGTTTATGGTCTAGTGTTCAGGTTTACGAACTTGAAATTAAATAACTCAAACGTGAAAAAACTAAACAACTTAATAAATTAACTGTCAAAAGTTGTTGCATGTGTATTTAAATGATATATAAAGTATATTGTATGAGTTTGAGTAATATTAGTTACAAGTTCAAAGGGTTTAATATCAGTTTAGGGTCTAGTGTTAAGGTTTACGAATTTGAAATTAAACAACTCAAACGTTAAAACTAAACATTAATAAAATAGCTGTCAAAAGTTGTTATTGAAGAAATAATTCGAAAATAAAACAGCAAGTACAAAAATGAGTAACATTTTCGTTATTAACTGAATTATTTTCTTTTGATGTACTTTACTACATAAACGAAAAAGATGCGTCATTCGCTTTAACGAATTCTCCGTTTCAGAACCGTATGTGAGATTTTCATCTCATACGGCTCCTCCTTTATCTAATCTTTATCTACATTTTTTATGTAAATAGACTTAGAAAATTAGGTTGCGGGACTTAACCCAACACCTTACGGCACGAGCTGACGAAACTCACAAAGAAAAAAGGAAGTGAGTTAGACAAAAAGAGAAGTAACTTGGACATGTGTATTTAAATGATATATAAAGTATATTATATGAGTTTGAGTACTATTAGTTACAATTTCAAATTGTTTAATTATATCAGTTTAGGGTCTAGTGTTAAGGTTTACGAATTTAAAATTAAACAACTCAAATGTGAAAAAACTAAACAACTTAATAAATTAACCGTCAAAAGTTATTGCATGTGTATTTAAATTATATATAAAATATATTATATGAGTTTGAGTACTATTAGATACAAGTTCAAAAGGTTTAATTATATCAGTTTAGGATCTACTGTTAAGGTATACGAATTTGAAATTAAACAACTCAAACGTTAAAACTAAACATTAATAAATTAGCTGTCAAAAGTTGTTGCATGTGTATATAAATGATATATAGAGTATATTATATGAGTTTGAGTACTATTAGTTAAAAGTTCAAAGGGTTTAGTTATATCAATTTAGGATCTAACGTTAAGGTTAATGAATTTGAAATTAAACAATTCAAACGTGAAAAAACTAAACAACTTAATAAATTAGCTGTGAAAAGTTGTTGCATGTGTATTTAAATGATATATAAAGTATATTGTATGAGTTTGAGTACTATTAGTTACAAGTTCAAAGGGTTTAATATCAGTTTAGGGTNATCAGTTTAGGGTCTAGTGTTAAGGTTTACGAATTTGAAATAAAACAACTCAAACATGAAAAAAACTAAACAACTTAATAAATTAACTGTCAAAAGTTGTTGCATGTGTATTTAA
>OVBE01011939.1:0-13769 GCA_900406425.1 Iberis pinnata
CATCGTACTAGAACGAACATGCAGAAGTTATAGTGAAACGGTCCTCGTTCAAGGACATAATTAAGATCCTCCTCATTATCAAAGTTGAATAGAAATCTCCCATTCCCCATTATATGCTGATATTTTTTCCGACATTGCCCATTGTTCAGGCATGGCCACAATGAGACGATCTACATTCTGTTTTTTGGGATTTAGGATCTTGCCAATAAGAGACAAGCTGTATTCCTGGATTAAGTTCTCGTCTGCTAGATCCGGTAACAAGATGGGCTCATCATCATCTTCATGAAGAATGTCTTTTCCCTTGTGAGAACGCATTCTTGTTAATACCATTAAGGAACAATATTAACTCCCTTGTTCTGCAAAAATACGGCCTTGTTTTGGTCAATGAACACAAGATGATCGGCGTATATACGAACTATCAGTTTGTAAAATAATGATCACAAAGATGATCTTTATGTCACAAACGAAATTTTAGAGATCACAAAGATGATCTGTTTTGTTGTTGATGGAGGAGATATGAAGGATGATCAAAAACAAACTCGTCGATGTTTGATTGATGATGTGGTTTTATGAAACAGAAGGATGATATAGTCTTGATAAAGAATTCGCCGGTGAGATTCACAAAGATGATCTGGTTTTATGATTGGAGATCGTCGAGGTAAGTAAACGCGCCGGTGAGTACGAGAGAAAGCTTGATCGTCTTGGTTAAGGAAAGCGCCGGTGATAGGAAGAAGATGACTGCCGGAATAGGAAAGCGCCGGTGAGAGGATGACGTGATCGTGAGTGATCTTGATCGCTTGAAGATGACTTCAAACCCACCGTCTAACGTCTATGACTTCGTAGATCTTGATCGCTTGATTGACAGGGGCTTGATTGTGATTACGCCAAAGGGGACAAAGCTCGCCGGAAAACAAGGTCTTGATCAACGCTGCCGCTTCGTCTAGGTTAAAGTCGCCTCTTCTTCGTCTAGGTCTAGGTCTTCTTAAGTCGAGATCTTACAGGTGGTGTCTATATAAGAAATATTATTAAAATGTTATTGTAGTAAATGGCAGCCAGATCTGACTAAATAATCACCATTCTTTATAAATAGCTAGGTGGGCTAATCATCTGAATCCATTAAACTAGGATGCATCATTCATATTAATTGATCCTCCTCATCCGTAAGTGAGTGGGCAAGTTTCCAAGGACACCATTCTTTTGTGTCTTCATAAAACAGCTCATTAACCTTTGCATTTAGATTTCTACTTGACCACCTTACCATAGCTAGAGTTGGGGACTGGTTTTGGAACCCATTGTTGAATCTAGGGTCGTCGGTCCCCATGGATTTGGGTTCGTATTTGATAAGTGAAATTACAAGTTAAGAAGACAGTTCTGACGTGCTTAAATAGATTAAAATAGAGTTCAGGTCATCGATCTATCTCTCTACCTTCTCTCTAAGGCTCTCTCAATGCCAACCCCCTCTTCCTTCGGGTTCGTCCTCTTTTTATACTCGTTTTGTCATCATTTGACTGTGCAAGACAATTGGTTAGGCGTCCTATTCATCTGGTGAGTCGGCCTATAGGTCACTGTTCGCCGAGTTAAAGGAGGTCAGGTGCACTGTTTTGTCGGCGGTCCCACCTGCCTCGTCGATCCTGTGAAGTGGGCATGCAGTGTCGGGCTTCGGAGATGGGCTTGGTCTTATTGGGCCCGGGGCGATGGGGCCCTATCCTACAATAAGTCCCCCCCAGTTTGAAGAAACCAATGTATTTACGGGTCGTCGGACATAGTGCGTCTGTTTGGCCCATTGGACCGAGCTGCAGTTTGTTTTGTTCTTCTTTAGGCGCGTTTGTTAGTGATGAGCTGGCGTTTGTAATGGTTGGCATTAATATCGAGGTTAGTTGGCTTCGCTGAGAAGTTATTGCTTTCCGGTCACCCGTCCCGGTGCCGGTTCGTCTACCGGTTGTCTCTTCCTTCGGCCTTTTGTCTCCCTGTCATGCTTACCTGGGACGCTTCGGTTCCCTGTTATTCTTCTATATATAACCCTTGGTCTCTTTATTTCTTCCACTTCGCATTCCTGCTCAAGATATTTTCTGCTCTCCCTTCTCTCTACTTTCTCTCTCTAGCTTGTGGTTATATTTCCTTTTTGTCGACGAGATGACCTGCGATCTAATGGACCTCGAGTTGGGTAGTGGTACCAACGCATCTGGAGATGCATCATCAAGCCACCAGACTAAATCCTCCGCGGGTGAGTCAGATAACCATACAGTTTCCGCGTTAGCTAGTTCCGGGTGCTCTTCACCTCGTCGATCTGAGCCTGGATCTGATCCCACGACCATTATGTCGTCTGACGATGCAAGAGCCAAAGGATCTGAAAAAGAATTGGCGGGCCGTCAGGCTCAGTCGACGAATCAAGGCCCGTTTACTCCTGAAGATCCCACTGACACGATCCCGCTGTTGGCAAGGCAGGGGAGCCGAACTGCTACTGTGCGAGGGGATCCAATCGATTCAGTTCTCCTTGCTGTGTGGAACAAAGTGCTTGCAGAGAGTAGAAAGTCATCGAGCGCTCTCCAAATCAAATTCCTTCGAGTGGGGGCACAGTGAGAGGTACCGCGAATCCTACCATTGAGTCGTTCGTTCCTTGTCAAGATGGAGAGGGTTCGTCTGCTGCCCATCTGTGGAGGTTGAAAAGATCACCGGGATAGGGGCTTTAATCACGTATAGGGCACGCCTCCTAAGAATGGTGAGGGAGTGCGGCTTCGAGGATCCTAACTTGGTGTTTAGGGTCTCAGGTCCTAGGAAGAGACTGTGGGAGCCTTCGCAAGGTTATTTCGCCGTCTTTGAGGACTACTTCATCGATGCGCATCTATGGTTCACTCTTCCGAATGTCTTCATCTTGTATTGTGAGCGGCAGCGGATGAGCATCTCTCAGAACACGGTTGCGTCATTTCGCACTTTAGTCAGGATGCTCGTCTTGGCCGCCGAAGTCAGTGTGGACGTTTGTGGGAGGTTCTTCGAAGATGCAACGCGCATATGTCTGATAATAGGATTTTTAGTCCTACTGGGTATCAATTACCCATCGTTGTAGTATAGATGGGTTGTCAATCCATAATGGGAATGCACTAAGCAATCTGGAATAACATGGATGCCTTAAAGTCAAACTAAGTGTTAAAAAGGGGTGTTTGCTAAAAGGTCCTAAGTGAAATGAACACAAAATGCATAAATACAGAAAGAAGCATAAAACACTTAAATGTAAAAACAGAGTAAAAGCAAGGAGAGTGAAAGGTGCAAGCAATGTAAAGTAGTTCCTGAGGACAAAGGGTAATTGACTAAAGATCTACCTGAGCTACCTAAGTACCTAACATACCTCATACAATGAGCTAACGCCTAGACAGTAGCAATATATGCAATCAATTCCAATTCCTTGGCAATCAATCTCAAGCCAAATAGTCATAGACTCAATTGCCGTCATAGACAGTGACTACCTAACATGCATTAACAACTACTACTATATTCAATAAGATTCCCAAAAATCTAATGCCTTAGATGGGGAAAACGAATCTCTGAAATCACCTAGGTCCGGACACCTTCAATGCCTTACCTTCCGGTATTGAAGGGCCTAACGGCGGGTTTTCAATCCTTTTCGGGTAGAAATACAATCAGCATTACGAACAGGTGAAACAAAAGGATCTAAGAAAAAAAAACTTAGGCACTAAGGTAAACCCATAACATCAACCCTAGTCTACCCCAATCCCCAAGAACTTAGTGAATTAGCCACTACTCATGTGAGTAGAAGCAAAGAAAACATAAAGCATAACCTTAAAGCTAAACATGTAGATCTAGGAAAAACAGATGAAGAACAACAAGAACAAAAACCCAGAAATGAAGAACAACAATAAAATAGTAAACTAAAACAGAAGATTAAAGCTTAAAACGAAAATAGAGATGCACAAACTAAACAACAACCTAAAGCTAAGCAAGAAATCAAAGGAAAAACAGAAGATTAACTAAGAACTTGAAAGAAATATGGTTTTTACACCAAGAACATGAAGAACAACAAATAAAAATAAAACCTAAGACTAAAACCTAAAAAGGAGAGAAAAACTAAGCTTGTGCAAATGGGGGCGAATTAGGGCTTTTATAGTGTTCAGAGAAAAACCATAATTCGCACTAAAGACAAAATGCTAATCATTGTCTTAGATCTTGGGCCTTGATTCAGGTGGTATCCGGATTTGAGTTGGTCGCGTTGGATCGTGTTTGAATTCGAGTTGGTGAGTGCAATTTTGATCCAAGCTGAAGATGCTTGCATGGGATCGATCCAGCTGAGATGCATCCAAAGTGTGTCTGAGGTTGGGATCAATCCCGGGTAATAAGTGCTGAGATCAATCCAGACATAGGTGAGATCGATCTCATCTGTTTTCTTCTTAGTCCTGCTTCAACTTTGTGCACTTCCTTAGCTTCGTTCGAGACTTCACAAACTTCGTTGAAAGAGAGAGGTGGAGATCGATCCAAGTAAAGGTGGAGATTGATCCCTGCTTAGGTGGGATCGATCTGAGATCGATCTGAAGTGGCCAGGGGATGATCTAGAGTGTGCTGAGATCGATCTGGAGTGTTGTTGTTGGGATTGATCCTGCATTGATGCAGAAGTGCTTGAGATCGATCTGGGCATGTGTTGAGATTGATCCTGCCTTGGTTCTAAGGTAGATCTACTTCATTCCATGCTAAGTGATGCTTTTCTGAAATCTCGCAAATCCTTCCCGAAAACTCATGAGAGTCCTTAAAAATCTCCAAAATGCGTACATATGCAAATTCTAATGCAAAAGTCATAAAAATAATAAACTTACTAAAATAAACTATAAATGTGATGTATGCACGCTTTTAGACCTCAGAATTGATGCTAATTGATATGTAAAATCCATGAAAATTTAGAGTCATCAATGTCCCAGTCCAAGGACGATCAACAAAGTCAGCTATCAGACGGGGATGTTCTACGTTTCTTGAAAGAACCAGTACAAGATCGTCGACAGGGTGAAGAGAAAGATATGGGATTGGCAGCGTCGATGGTTCTTTGTGAAAGTCAATGAGGCATCTGTCCCATCGTGCGCCTACAATTATTCCATGAGATGGAATATGGATATTGGTAGAGCCTCGCGTCGTTCTTGTGTTTTCTTCAGTTCGCGCTAACCGATTATTTGTTTTGTACAGATTTTCCACTACCTATCAAGAATTTTTCCCCTGGTTTCTGTAACAACATTAGGAAGATGCAAACGTTGGGGCTGACTCCATGGGAGTATATTACTCGTGCGAAGATTAAAGAGCGTCGTCATATTTTTTCTCGAGGTATGTTTCTTTATTACGTCAATATGTATGATGTTTGCTACATCATTGTTGATTTTCTTTCTTTCAGTTGATTGGGATCGCTGCCATGTGGTTTGTCCGAAGATTATGGCAAGGAGTTTTGTTGAAGAACTTAGAATCGTGGCTCTAAAGAAACAAGTTGAGGTCGCTGCGCGTCATTGGGGACGGTTAAGGTCCCGGAGGTGGTCGACGGTGGTCATGATGAGGCGGCTGAGGTCGCGACTAGAGGCTCGAAATCTGTCGAGGCTCCTGCTGCAGCCCCCTTTCTGAGAAGGCATCTGGAAAACAGGTTCTTCAAGTCCCCTCAAAGAGGAAAACGACTATTGCAGACAAGGTGAAGGCCCAGAAGAGAGCTTTTAACGCGAAGCTAATTATTAACGAATCCGCAGACGATCCTCCGATCGTTCATGTGGAGACCCTTGTCGACGAGGCTCAGGTGGAAGAGCGTGCGATCTTTCAGGTTGAGGAGGAAGAGAGGAAAGATCCCGAGGATGGGGAGGAGAGAAAGGATCCGAAAGACAAGGAGGAGGATCTAGATATGGAGGATGACGCGGTTCTGGTTGGGAGAGCGCGTTATTTAGAGGATGCTGGCAAGGTTCCTATCGACTTTCACTACGAAGATGTTCTCTGGATGCACGAGGACCCCATTGCTTGTGGAAAACTTGTGAGTCAGTTGATCCCTCTAGGGTCTTTCGACGAGATGGAGCATAAGGACAGATCGAACGAATTGTTCGACGAATTCTCCGCGTCTTATGCCAGGGTATGAATCCTTGTATGTTTGTTTAGCTTTGATTGAGTTGTACCAATTCGTGGGTGTTATGCAGACCGGGATGATGATGAACCATATGTTTAGGTGGTTTAAGCTGAAGGTGCGGTTGGCTTGAGAGGCGACGGTCCGTATGAGTGATTACAGGGACAAATTCACCGGGCTATACCGGGAGGAGAAGAAGAGGTCTGAAAACTTGGCGGCGGTGGGAGAGAAGCTCGAAGTGCAGGCATAAGAGGCGTACGCGTTGACTGAGAGGGAAACAGCGCAGAAGTTGGTTGTGGCTGAGTGTGACGCCATGAAGGCTGAAAAGGACGAGCTTGCTGTCCGTAATACTGAGCTCGAAGATCAAGTGAAGAAGTTCTGTGAGGAAACCCGCGCACTGGTCACTCGGTACGATGACGCGAACAAGGAGAGATCACACGTACTCAGGAAGTTTAACTCTCGTGACAAGGAGGCGAATGGAGAGGCTGAGAAAGCTTGGGCCTTATCAATAGAGGCGCGTTTTAATAGGGTGCGTAAGTATTTGGAAGGGATGCGCGAAGCTCGACCCTTAGACGAGGCCATCGCTTGCTATGAGAAGGTTGTGGAGCTCTTCGACATGGTGGCCGGTTTTGGTGGTGCGGTACCCGACGTTCTTCGCGAGTCCCTTTTTTAACAGCTTAAGGCAAAAGAGGAAGCCGGAAGCAAGATAGCGGTGGTCGACCTTGCTGCTGAGGACCTAACGGGTCCATCAAGACGTCCGGAGGAGGTTCCTCAGCCCGTTGATGATCAGGCCTCGTCGATTCAGCCTGCTGGGGCTAATGATACTACTGCTTAATGTGGCGTTTTAGGACTGTTTTTCTTGGTTTTGGTTTTTCAAGCTTCTCTCTTTTTGCCGCCGTCGCGGCTTGTAAATTTTTTTAATTTTAATGGAAATCTTCTGTCCTAAGTTTTTTGTGGCCTTTTAATTTTTTTTGTTTCCTTGCGGTTGGTTGTGTGGTTCGTTAGAATAGGTGCGAGGTTGCGTTAACCTCAGATTTCCCTGTGTATTCCAGGTCGTCGACAATCCTGCGAGTTTGGGCTCGGCTTACGAGGTGATCATGGCGCGCTGGAAAATGCGAGTCTATTGCTCG
Organism: Iberis pinnata; assembly: GCA_900406425.1. Taxonomy (NCBI): domain Eukaryota; kingdom Viridiplantae; phylum Streptophyta; class Magnoliopsida; order Brassicales; family Brassicaceae; genus Iberis; species Iberis pinnata. The sequence goes on from OVBE01011939.1 coordinate 7,216, forward strand.
ACTTTTTGGGTGCAAGTATCATTGCTTAATTGTTCCTTAGTTCCATAGTGAGCGTTTAGCTAGAACGTCACTACGAGCTATGACTCGGCTTTGTTTTCTTTTTCGAGTATGATCTCGGAGAGATTGAGCTTGGATTTTATTTTGTTTTAACGAGTCTTGTCTCGGCGAGGGTGGGCTCGGCTTTATTTTTTGTGAGGAGTCTGATATGAACTGGAATTATATTAAATAAAGGAAGGTATTGAGGGCGTCCATTCCCCCCCCCCCCCCCCCNGTCATAGCTGGACCCTTATTTTGGGTTTCCTACGTACCCATTATAGAGGGATCAAGTCATTCGTAGTTCATGGTGCGACCATACCTGAGCTAGTAGTGGTAGAGCGTGAGGTGTCGCACGTTCCAAGATCGGGGTTGCATTGTTCCGTCTAGGTCGGCCAGTTGGTAGACGCCTGGTTGTCGACTACGACGATCTTGTAGGGACCTTCCCATTTGACGCCTAGTTTGCCCGCTATATACTCTTTCGTGTTGTCGAAGACATGGCGTAGGACTAAGTCATCTTTGGAGAATCTCCTAACGGCTACGTTTTTGTTATAGTACCTTGCTGCGGCTTGCTGGTAGTTCTGGATGCGTAGGAGGGCACGGTCGCGGGCTTATTCTGCTTCGTCGAGCCGATCATGCAACATTGTGTTGTTAACGTCACTGTTCTCAGGGAGTTTGAGTCTTCTGAGGCTGTAAACGTTGACTTTAGAGGGTATCATTGCTTTGATGCCGTGAGCCAGGGAGAAGGGGGTTTGGTTTGTCGCTCGTCTTGGTGTCGTCCTGTGCGACCAGAGAACTTCATCTACCTCGTCGGCCCACATGCCTTTCTTCTTCTCCAGTCTCTTTTTTGTCCGTCGACAATGGTTTTATTTGTTGTTTCAGCTTGACCGTTTCCTTGAGGATATCGCAGTGTTGAATGGCTAAGTCGGATCTTCCACTTCGCGAAAAAATTTTCAAATTGGTGAGAGCAGAAATGGGTCATGTTTTCTGTCACGATCTCATAAGGTAGTTCGTGCCTGCATATTATGTATTTCCAAATGAAATTTTGTTCCTGGGTATCATGTATTTCGGCATAAGATTTTGCATCGACCCATTTTATGAAGTAGTCCGTCATGACGAGGAGGAATTTTCGTCCTCATGAAGAGGGCATTGGTCCGACGATGTCCATCGCCCATCGCATAAAGGGATAAGGGACGCTGAACTTCGCAGGAGCTCTGTTAGTTGGTGGACGTTTGGGACGTGATGTTGGCATTTTTCGCACTTCAAGGCGTACATATGGCAGTCGACAATCATGGTAGGCGGGAAGTGGTCGTGCTTCTTTATTTTGAGGTCCTGGGTTCGTCTGTTGGAATAATTTCCTCCAGCGCCGTCGTGCGTCTCATGGATGATGCGCTCTGTTTCTTCGGGGCTGGGGCAGGTTAGTAAGATGTCGGTGGAGTCTCGTCGCAGGAGGTGTCCGTCCATCATCGTATAATGCGTAGCTTTGGCTTTTAGTTGTCGTGCTGCCTATTTGTCTTCGGGCTGGCTGCCATCTTCTATGTAGATTTTGATTTTTTCATGCCAGTCGACGGTGGAGGCCTCGTGATCTGCTCCAAACTCGACGTCATCCTCTACGATGTCGTGATCGTCGATGAAGTGGACGAGGTCGAGACTGATGCTGGGCTTCTGGATTTCTTCAACTGGGATGGTGCGGCGTAAATGAGAGTCGCTTGAGGACGCGATGGTTGCTAGTGTGTCCGCTATTTTTTTTTTGCTCCTCGGAATCTTGACAATATCAAAATACTCTAGTTCCCTTGCTAGATGTTGGACGACACGAAGATACGCATCCATTCTTTCACTATTTGCCTCGTAATCTCTCGCAAATTAGCTCACGACGAGCTGCGAGTCGCAAAACGCTCGGACTTGTGTCGCTCTGATACCTTTTGCCAATTTGAGGCTTTCTATGATTGCTTTGTATTCTGCTTTGTTATTTGACGCGTTGAAGCCAAGGCGGAAGGATTGCTCTAAAATTTTGCCTTCTGGGGATTCTAGGCATATCCGACCCCTGATCCTCCCGAACAAGAGGACCTGTCGACGTGTAATATCCATATTTGAGGTGCTTTGGCGCCCTCGATAAGCTCTTGTGTAAGCTCGATGATGAAATTGGCCAGTACCTGTGACTTCGCGCTTGTCCGTCCTCTGAAGTCGATGTCATACTCACTGAGTTCGATGGCCCACTTTTCCATCCTTCCTGACTGGCTTGGGCTATGTAATATGGCGCGCAGTGGTTGAGCTGTCAAGACCGCGATTGAATGCGACTGAAAGTAGGGGCATAATTTCCTGACGGCGATAACGACAGCATAGGCCAGCTTCTCTAAGGTGGGATATCGGATCTCCACGACGTCTAGGGTTTTTCTGGTGTAGATTATTGGCTCCTGCTCACCATGATCTTCCCTGACGAGGACACCGCTGACCGTGGTCGTGGATACTGATATGTAAAGGTAAAGGGTTTTACCGTCTTCGAGTTTCGCCAATATAGGTGGTGCGGATAAGTACTCCTTTAGTTCCTTAAATGCTTGTTCGTACTTCTCGTCCTAGTTAAATCTCTTGTTACTGTGCAACAGCTGGTAGAAAGGCAAACATATGTCGGTCGACCTCGAGATAAATCTGTTGAGTGCTGCGACGCGTCCCGTTAAGCATTGTACTTTGCGTGTACTCTTTGGCGAAGGAAGGTCGATGAGGGCCTTGATCTGTTTCGGGTTTGCCTCTATTCCCTTTTGTGTGACAATGTAGCCGAGGAACTCGCCTGAGGTTACGCCGAACGTGCACTTGGTGGGGTTTAGTTTCATTTCGTATTGATTAAGGATGGCAAGCAGGAGGGTAGATGTTCGATGTGGTCCATCTTGGATATCGACTTAACTTGATATGTTTACAGTTTGCGCTCTTCGACGAGGTAATTTGTGTGGCGCTTTCCTTTTTCATGCTTTGTGTGACCTTTGTAAAATTGGCGAGGCTCGACTTGGTCTTCTTTCTATTTTTCATGGTAAGATTTGGTGTGCTTGCGGGCCATTGTGGCCTTCTCTTCTTCCATCTCGATAAAACGATTGGCCCTATGCAGGGCATCTTCTAACGTTTGAGGTTGATTCAACAACAATTCTTCGCGGAACCTCGATTCGTACCATAGAGCGTTTATGAGTGCGGCGATGGCGGCTTCGTCAGAGATAGCTACCTTCGAAACCACTTCCTTGTATTGCTCTATGAACATTCTGAAGGATTCGCGTGGGCCCTGACTTACTGACCATAGGTCGGCGGTCGACGTTTTCTTCTCCATGAACATGGAGTAATGTTTGACGAAGGGTTTTCTTCTCCATGAACATGGAGTAATGTTTGACGAAGGCTGTCGACAGCTGCTGGAAGTTGTCGATGGACCTGGATTCTAGGTGGGAGAACCAGGAGAGCTCGGCTCCGCCCAGGTTTTCTAAGAACAACTGGCAAAGCCTGGCGTCTCTTTCTTCATCGGTGAATTGGGCAGGTCTCATCGCAATGGTAAAAGTGGTCATGTAATGAGTCGGGTCGGCGTTTCCTCGAACGTTGGGAACTTGATCTTTGCGGTGTGCTTTATTTTAGTCACAGTTATCCTATTGGTGAACGGAGTTCTCTGAGTTTCTTCGACGACTTGCTCAATTTCTGGGGCCGAGCTGGTTGCTTTATGGACAAGTGAGTTCATCTCTCCAGCTGGGCTTTTAGTGCCCTTATCTCGTCACTCGGGCTTGCGAGATTGTGGTGCGTTGTTGGTTCTTCGTGGCGGCCTGATCTGTGGTCCTTCTGGGTTTCTGTGATTGGTGTTGAGGCGTCCATCGATCCAAAAAGGTTTCGGTTCAGGACTTCTAGTTCGGCGCTTCTCAGGCTCGCCGTCATCACTGCTTCAAATTTTCTTCTCAGTTGGCGAGATTCGTTCTCCTGCTCCTCTAATCGGCGCAGTAGCGTCTGATTCGTTTCCTCCTGCATAGGTATCCCTAGATTCTATTCAACGGTCCAGTCGGTGTCTTAGGGTTGGCAGCCTTGATGTTTTGACCATCTAAGTGCGTAACGTCTTCGACATGGACGTACTCTTCTACGTTGCTTGTAGTCGCCATACTCTCGGTGCATCGTTGAAAGGTGAGTTTTCTTTATAAATAAGTCCCTAGCGGAGTCGCCAATTGTTGAATTTAGGGTCATCAGTCCCTCTGGATTTGGGTTCGTATTTGATAAGTGAAATTACAAGTTAAGAAGAGTGAGGCGTGTCGACAGTTCCGACGCGCTTAAATAGATTACAGTAGAGTTCAGGTCGTCGATTTATCTCTTTAACTTCTCTTTAAGGATCTCTCAATGCCAACCCCTCTTCCTTCGGGTTCGTCCTCTATTTATACTCGTTCTGTCATCATTTGACTGCGTAGAACAGTTGGCTAGGCGTCATGTTCATCCGGCGTGTCGACCTATAGGTCACTGTTCGCCGAGCTAAAGGAGGTTAGGTGCACTGTTTTGTCAGCGGTCCCACCTGTCTCGTCGATCCTATGGAGTGGGCCTGCGGCGTTGGATTTCAGAGATGGGCTTGATCTTATTGGACTCGGGACGATGGGCCCTATCCTACACCCATTTTGCATATGGTCTTACTATTTCCCAATGTCAAATAAAAGTCTTTGTCAATTAGTTTATTACCTTGAAAAAGTACTTCTCCAAACATGACTAGAGTTGGGATACTTCACATACGTTGATCTTTTGGTCAAATTTCGCCTTGAAGACTTTTCTTAACAAGGATAAAGGATTGGTATGCAGCCTCCAGCTTTGTTTGGTTATTAATGAACCATTAAAATAATGCACATCCTTAAATCCAAAACCCTCATATGTATTTGATTTACAGAATCTTATGTAGTTAAATTGGCTTGAGATTTTATTCGTCAGACTTGTTATGTCAGGATCACATTTGGCTTGTGGCTTGTGCAGTAGTTTAAACTCCATTAAATTGAGATTTTACATTTGTTCTATGAATGACTAGACTCGAATTACAGTTTTTATAAATAGATCAAAAATGTGTCAACCATTAAACTACTTAGTCCTCCACGAATCGGTTTGAGATACAAATTGTTTTAATCACGAAAGTAAGTCAAACGTACTAAAAACAGAGCATATTGTACACAATAATAGTGGCTTCTTTGGAAAGTTAGGTCTTATGTTTAGTTTCTTGTCAACTCAATATAGATAAAAGATAACATTTGTGATTTAACTCAACATAAAAACTATACATCATTAATTTAAGAAGAGATAACAAAAGCATAAAACACAAGTCACTAAACTAAACAGAGGAAAACCTAAATTGCTTTGAGTTTAGATCAAAGTCTTGAGAAACAAGGAACATTCTTCATTTGGAGGAGCAGGCCATTTCTTCAATATAGAAGAAGGTAAAGTAGATGATAAACTAAGATTCTGAGATATTACTTGGACCTTGCACTTTGGTGAAGCTATTCTAGGAACATTCTGAAGCTTTTTGGATAATTCAAACACAGCAGGATCAAATGACATATTGTAGTAAACTATCAAGTGTTCAAGTCGCGGCATTGTCTTCAAGAAATGCTTGATTTGCTCTAGTTCCATTCCTCCATCATCAATGTCTATCGTCATAAATATCTTTAACACTTTCACTGGAGAAGATGAAAGACAAGAAGGGTTCTTCAGAGGTCTACAAATGCATAGATTCCCACATTGCTTGTTACATTTATGGACAAGACCCTGTAAATTAAGAAGGATACAGAAAAGGTTTAAACTTGGATTTGTGTCAGTCTTGAACCCAAGTAGAACAAGCACAAATTTACAGCTTACGGCCATTTAAATTTCAAGATAGGTTTGGACTGAAAGTTAATACCTTGAAAACAAGGGTTACTAGATTCGGACAATTCTTGAGCAGACTTGGCAATGAATCCCATCTAATCTCCGAGTCACTCTCAATTGTTAACTGAATCAGGTTGTTGAATATCGGTGTTGCTTTACAACAGAAAGCAAGAACCTGAAAAAAAAAAAAAAAAAAAAATNACAATTATTAGAACCCTAAAGGATCGGTCCGGTAACTAGAGGTAAGTGACTACTTTCCCTTTATTAGTTTATTGTCTGTTTTCTTAATCTTTCTAAGTAAATCATTAAACAAAAAGCTATGACAAAGATGGGATTAACATACAAACCTCGAGAGCTTTCGCAGAAAAAAAGAGGATTTGAACATTACATATTCCCATAAGAAAATCTGTAGCATTACCAACCATCTTTTATTCTTCATCATCATCAACTTCATAGAAATATCCATCTTCTATTGAGATACAGAACTAATCCAGAAGAGTCATCCACAGGATGCTCATCCATCCAGAAGAGTCATCCACAGGATTCTCATCCATCCAGAAGAGTCATCCACAGGATTCTCATCCATCCAGAAAAGTCATCCACATGATTCATATTCATCAAGAAAAGTAGCATTTATTGTCTACTCTCTGCATGTTTATCATTTACTTGTCTTGTAA
>OVBE01011940.1:0-13769 GCA_900406425.1 Iberis pinnata
TTCAATCTAAAATCCTGCATGTTAACTTGACTTTAAACATGAATACCTACAGATTTCTCTATTTTCTGACGTTTTTATATTATAAGTTTTATACCGCTTTTTAATTATTGTTTTGATTCACAATCATATCTTTTATTCCCACGTTAGCCATATTCGAGTTTTTAACTGAACGTGCATTCTGGTCTCTGTGGATTCGATACCCTATCTTTGCTACATTGAACTGTTCTCTGTAGTAATAGACTAGGATCAGACTCCCTCTTCTTTTCCTTAAAATTTATTAATATTATATTGTTAAGAAACTCCTCTAGAACCATTAATGGACATGCTCTTAGTATTCGCCAAAAATTAGTGGGGAATAAGTTTTTGGGTCCAAATTCCAATGAGAGTTGATATTTTGAAAATCAATGGTTAAAAAATCATAATGGATAAAGGTTATTCGGTTTTTTAACGGCATTCATCAATCATCAATAAAAACAAGAAAAACTTTATCTACAAAACATATTGTTAATAGAGAAAAATAACCTAAGATATGCAAATACAAAATTTCTGACGGTTTCCGACCTCCATTATTATTGACGGATTTCGTCTAGCTTAATTTTCGATGGTTCACAACCACATAGTTTTATAATAGATTCTAGCTGTTTATTTTGGATGATTTTTGACGATTGAATGTTTTAAAAAAAAATTTCAACTAACTCAAGCTGCTCTAATCATTTGTAATAATTATCAATTTAATTATTAAATATATAACAAATTAATATGACAAACTCTTAGGGGTGGTGCTAAAACGTATGTGAACAATATTTCACACATTTATAAATTATATTTATATATTAATTACCCTAAAATTAAGTTAATCATTAACTCATATTTTATGGATTATATACAAAAGGGTCGTGCAAAAATGTATGTAAAAATGTTTTACGTCCAAATCATATACAAACAACTTAATTTTTGCATATTTATATATTTACTCTAACAATGAAATTAATCACTAACTTGAGATAAATAGAAATTTCATATCACTATAAAGATATTTTAACCCTAATATAAACATTTGTATCAAACAATGTCGTTTTCGTTTTATTATTGACCAAAACGACTTTATTTTGATTCTATTTTTTCAAAAAGAAACATTATCTTCTTCTTCATTTTAGCAAAAAGTTAATATTTTCTTTCTCATATTATTTTATATTTTATTTTAAAATGATAATTATTTTTAAAAAGCAGTTTGAATTCATTGGAAACTCTTCTAAAAACATTTTAGTAATCGTCGAAGTTATTATCTATTTAAAAAACTATGTGGTTGTGAACCATCGATAGTTAAGCCAGACAAAACCTATTAATAATAATGGAGGTCGGAGACCGTAAAAAATATTGCGATTGCAGATCTTAGGTTATTTTTCTCTATTAACAATATGTTTTGTAGATAAGTTCCTCTTGTTTTTATAGGTGATTGATGAATGTCGTTAAAAAAAAAATAAACCCTTATCGTTATGATTTTTTAACCATTGATTTGTAAAATATAAACTCTCATTGGAATTTAGACCAGAAAACTCATTTCTAACAAATATTCGGCGAATACTAAAGTAAAAGTTAATTCATTATGAAAAGACGAAAAGATAAACAATAGAATCCCTTCAATTATTACAACAAACGGAAATTGTTCCATAAAGGGTTTGAAGGAAAAACTTAAACAACAATAAATGTCATGAGAAATAGTATTACTATTTCTACTTCTTCATTGTGTCCTTAATTTCTCCATGATTTGGCTCTTTACCATTTCTTCAAAGCTTCCTTCTCCATGATTTGGCTCTTTTGCTTTAGAAAAATATATAATATAAAACGTAATAAATATATTATTACTTATTTTGTAAGTTGGGAAATTTAAAATATTTCATTAATATACTAATCTAACATATAATGCTTAATTATTAAGCATTTTTGTATTTGAAATAATACTAATTAAGCATTTTTGTATTTGAAATAATATAAATCTACTAATTTATATTATTTCAAATACAAAAATGCTTAATTATTCATTTTAAATGTTATTATCTTATATATTACATTTATAGTTTTTTTGATGATATATTTTCTTTAGAAAAGAAACTAAAAATAAATTTTGTAAATCAAATTAAAAACGAATTTCCTTTTTTTAAATGAAAAAATAACAAATCTTTAGAAAGATTTTTTATAGATTATGTGTGTATATTTAAATTACTAATATGATTTTTATTTTATTTAAATAAATGATAGAAATAATTATTATAATTTTTTTTGATAAATATAGATACGTAAATATGAAAGTAAAGTGTGACGGTGTTGTAGAATAATATATAATATAAAATATAAAATGTAATAAATATATTATTATTTATTTTGTAAGTTGGACAATTCTAAATATATAATATATGTAGAGAATAAAAATATATATGAGATTGATATATTAATGAAGATATATAGTATTTAATAATTTAAATTTTATAAACCTATTTCAAATTTAAATAAATTAGTTTATATTATTTTAAATACGAGCAATACTTAATTATTCATTTTAAATGTTATTATCTTATATATTACATTTATAGTTTTTTGATGGTATGTTTTATATAGAAAAGAAACTAAAAATATATTTTTTAAATTAAAATTCAATTAAAACTAAATTAAAAACGAATTTTCTATTTTAATTGGAAAAATAATAAAGTTTTTAAAAAGATTTGATTTTTTTTTGGTAGGAAAGAAAAAGATTTTTTTATTGATTATGTGTCTATATTTAAATTAATAATATGATTTTTATTTTATTTAAATAAATGATAGAATATATATATATATTTTCTTACGGCATATAATGTAAATTATTACAAATTAAAGTTTTCTTTTAAAAAATGTTTTCCCTTTCAATTTATAGGAGATATCAACCTCTTCTTCGTTCTAGAACTTGCAAATAGGTTAATTTTTTCTTTTTTTTTTTCCATGACTATTTTTTTCCAATTTTGTAGGTTGCTATGGTGGACAATGAAAGATAATATATCAGTTTTAGCCATAGCTGGATGTCCTAATCTCTTATGACATGTTAAATGCATCCACTTTTACACTAGAAAAAACAAAAAAAGTACCTGGTAAAGAAAGATTATGCAAATTTTTATTTAAATCCAAAACATACAAGTTGCCAACTTGACTACTTTGACCAATCGTCAACTTCTGAGTAAGTGTCTGAATTACACATCCATTGGAAGTAAAACTAACCTTAAGATTCAAACGTTTAGTAAGAACACTCACACTTATTAGATTAAAGTTAAATTCAGGTATTTAAAGTATATCATGAAGAGAAAGAGAATCAAACATTTGAATGAACCCTATGCCCTTAATTTTAGTTGGTTTGAGTAACAAAAGTCTTAGACAATCCCTATAGTCTCTAAACATATACCTATTATGAGTCACATGATGTGTAGCCCATGAATCTATTATCCAATCCCTATTAGACACACTCTTTTCTGGAGATACAAAATTAATCAACATGTCATAATAAGAAAGATTGTAGAGAGAAAGATAAGTATACTGGTACAGAATTTGAAGTCGAGGTAGAAGACTTCACTTGATTAGATATGGTACCATGAACCTGGAGCTTTGGACTCAAATACGAAATCAGATATTGTACTTGTTCCTTTGACATACTTTCATTAAAATCTTCTACATCATCACCTGCAGTCTGAATGGTACGTGAAGAAGGCAAATTCACAGAACCATTCTTTACATTTTTCTTTCCTTTATTTGGATGACCAGGAGGATATCCATGTAGCTTGTAACACTTGTTCACTATATGACCAGTCTTAGAACAATGTGAACATTTAGGTTTCTGATTTCATCCTTGAGTTAACATAATGCTAGCATTTTCATTGACTACAACTTGAGTCTGAAAAGCTGAAGAATGAGAATAAGGAACAGAAAATACAACAGCTCTCTGACTCACATCTTGATCTTGCATATTGTATATGTCACCCAAAGTAGGACGAGGTTTCATGTAGAGAATTTGTCCACGTATATTGCTGAAATTATCATAGCCCCATCAAGAATGGAATAATACGACTAATCTCATCTTCTTCAAGTAACTCCTCGAGTTGATCACAATCATATTGCTTAACAATCCTAGTACGTGTATCAGCTATTTTTTCCCACAATTCTTTTTTGTATAATAATTTGACAAGTCAAGTTGTCCTTGCTTAAGAGATAAAACAACCTGCTCAATTTGATATTTCTGTGGTAGATTATCAACCTTAAATCTCCTAAACAGATAAGTCCACATTTCAAAAGCAACTCGATAATACAATATACTATCATAGATCTCCCGATTAACAACATTTATGATCCACGACTTAACCATACTATTTCACATACTCCATATTTTGAATGAAAAATCATCACCATCCGGTCTAAGTAACGATCCATCAACAAATCATAACTTGTTCTTTGCTTCTAGACTTATTCGTATAGCTCTAGACCATTTATTGTAATTTTTTCCATCTAATACATGATTAACAATAACTAATCTTGGATGATCCACATAATGTAAGAAGAAAAGACTATGAACATTGTCATAGATCTCCATTGTTCGCGAAACATTACCAGATTCAGTATAAGGTTTTGACTAACGTAAACTGTTTTTTCATTTCGAAGCTCATATCTACAAAATATCCATCATCGAGATGATTATTGTGCTTCGATTCATCCATTCCAGGTGTAGTACTTCGATTTCTTCCTTTTCCCTCTTTCCGAACAATTTTTGCAGAAATTGAACTCAATAAAAGCTAAAGAGAAGCTCGATTAAGCTGCTAATCGGTGATGAATCCATAGAAAAGTGAGAATCAAAGTAAGAAGAGGAGAAAACAAAGAGAAATTAGCAAAGCGAAAGTCTCTCTGATACCATAATAGAAACAAAATATGTTCCTTGTGTAAAACAGAAATAATGGAAACTGTTTTCTCAAATTGAATGAACACTGTACAATTTGTGTATATACACAATACTAAACCGACACTAAACCAACTCTATATAAAATAAAAATGAATGGTTTACTCAAACCAGCTATATACAATTGATAGATGGACAAGAGTGTTTTCGTTGAATGACATGTTTTTGGGTGTTTGACAGGAGGGGTAGGAAGGGGTGTTTATTTGGTACAATTAAGTAAATGACATGTTTTTGGGTGTTTAACAGAGATTGATAGGGTTATTTTTGGGTTTAGTTTAGGTTAATGACATTTTTTGTGCTTCTCGGCAACAAATGGTGAAGCATCCGTTTTTGATTAACTATTGTGTTCTCGATTTATGTTTCTTGTTTTTTCTTTTTACATTTATGCGTCTTGTATGAAGCTATTGTTTTCGTGAATATTTTCGATGTATACAATCAAAGCATTTTAATCAAGGAAAAATAAAATTATAAAGTCATTTCAAAATCCTTCCAAAAGTGGCAATGGGATCACTTCAAATCTTACAACAAACTACACCATTAAAGCAACAAGATAAAAGACGTTTAATGTGATCTTAGGTGTGAGGATCAAGTCCCTGAATGCTTCTACAATAGTTGTGATTATGATGAAACGAAAATAGGGTGAATGATACTTCTAAGAGTTGCGGAATGACCAAAATGATCAAACAAGATTCAAAAGAGAATTCTTAGGTTTTTAGAAAGGTTTTTTGATGATTTTCATTGATAATTTCGTCTAAAATATATAGAAAAGAAGGCTATACATGCATATCTTCCTAGAAATCACAAAATAATTAAAACTAAAGGCTCCCATGCATGTTTAAATGAAGACTGAGTTTAAAAAACGAAAATAAGATAGAAATGGATAAAAATGGGCCTAAATATCATCAAGAGGTTTTTGTATAAGTGTTTTGAACAAGTCTCATTAAAAAGCTTGTTTGGAAAACCCAATGAGACAAAACCAAACCAAGAAAAAGAGTGCAAGCCACAACACCTCTCTTGATGAATGTCTAGGCAGCTTGTATCACAACCAATGTGATTGGATTAGCACACACTAGACTGCCCGGGATAGTATAGAGAAGTTGTTGAAGTGTAGCTTAAATTCAAAGACTTTCATTCTCATCTTCTTTCTTCTGGATACTTGTCCTAATGCTCCAGCAAGTTGTTTAGCCTTTGATCTTGTTATTATTCCAGCTTAAAACTCCAAGGTCTCCTTATCTACAAGCTTATCCTTATCTTCAAGTTCATAAACGCCTTGATCCAAAGCTGCTTCCTCAAGTTCTAGATTAGTGCTGGTCAGGATCATATCATCCTCTCTCACTCCAAAACGATTTGTTCTCAAATCTGATTTACTTGCAAATCAAGTGTGATCACACTTACTTGTGAGTCCATAAGGATAAGAATTGCCTTGTCCTCTTGATTAATCCATTGAGTACTTTTGAACTGTCGAATAATGCAATGCCTTATTTTCCTTGTTAATCAGTATTACTTTCAGTGGCTAATTGAAGCTCATGTCTAAAGTCTTCACGTTTTCTCTCTATAAGTTTTTTTTTCTAAAGCTTCCATACTTGTTTTCTTGCAAGATTCACAAACAAATAACAAGCAATCACTCTTCTTATAAACCAGACAAAAAAATATGAAAAGTGCATAAACTTAAAAGGTTCTATTTGTTACTCATACATTTGACAATTTGAACAAAAATCAGCATTTTCCTCTTCAACAAGCTTCCACAGAAGATGATTGGTCATATTTAAGGCTTGAAAAATGTGGGTACACTTCAAAGAACATATTCAAAAGTTTATATTATGTTCCACACTTGAACAAAACAATTTTTCCAAGGATTTAAAGTCTGATCATGCCTTTAACACTCAAACAAAATAGCCTAAGCACAAATTCAAGAAAAATTTGTAGGTAACTAGGATGTGAAGAATCAAAAACAAATTTTGAAGGATTAAGCTTAGAAACTCCCTGGTTTGGTTGATGAATGCCTCAAAGTGCTTCCTTGAAATTCATTTATTTTCTTAAGTATTACAAAGATGTCTCTTGGTTTCCAAATTAAGTTCTAAAATAGAAGATAATAGCATAAATAAGCTCAAAATGACAAAGTTTAAGGAAAAGAACGTGTCATCTGTTTGGGTGATGATAGAGCTCAGTCTTTGGACAATATAATACCACAAGAATATTATCTTGACGAACCAAGGAGGTGCTGGGATTGGTCTTTCCAATTTGGACAGATTACTAGCTGGCTAAGATGATGGTGTTGTCTTATCTTTAAATATAATATTGGCCAGGAGGGAATTTTCTTGAGGAAACTCATCAGAAGTAACCTCCAATGGTTTTAAAAAGTCTCTTGGTCGCCAAACAAATGTTTGGAGTTGTCTAAGTATGAAAAAATCCATATAAGACAAGTTTATTGCGCTTTGAGTTTAAGTTGTTGTTCCGCTTAGCTATGAACAGATCTTCAGTTGATACATGACTTGCACTCCATGATGAGTTGAGAATGTGTTCCAAGTCTGGTTTGAAGCTTCAAAGTTCAGCTTACTCCTTAGCTCTCCATTGGCTAACCGATTAGCTTTAGGGTCTTGTGATTTAGCCATGAGTCTCATGAATTTTTCATTACATCCTTCATGTTGTAGTTCGGTTCCCAAATTTATGTAACATGCACCAAGAAAAAGTAAGTTAGTCTTAAGTCTCCTTTGAAGGGATATGAGCTTATTTTGGTGAGGTGGAAGTTTGGTAAAGCATGATGCATCTGATGGGTAATCTTTTGTTAGCAAAGATGCAAGCACTCCTCTCTATGGTTGCTGGTTTATGATCCCAGTCCAAGGTTGCAACCTATAATTTCTTAAATATAGAAAACAATCAAGGTAATTTTTTTTTTATTACTCGAAGATGAAATGGAATGGTTGTGGCCTTGTCCATCAAAATCTTGATTCTTGTTTTCCTTGAATGGCTTGTGAACATTAGCATTTTCTTTTGGACTTGAATTCAGAACCTCCATTAGTATTTTCTTATCCAAATTCTTGGATTTCAAAAATGAATCTCCAAAGACTAAGTCAACATGATCTGGTTCATGGTTCAGATTCTATTCTAGAAATTCTATTTACTTTATAGGTGCTGCTTCTTGATCCAAAGTAATCTCATATGGGCTTGAAACATTTTCAACCTCTGACTTTTCAATTTGGCTTTGTGTTGGCTGTTCTTGATGATTATTTGGATTGTTTTTGTTGTTGTTGTGCTCTTTATCTGCCCATGTACCTGTTTCAACTTCTTTTGACAAAGAAACTTGCTTAATATTATATGTCTTTTTCAAAGTTTTTATCATATGTAATCTTGGAGTTTGGGGATTTCTCTGCTGGTTTTGTTGCATTTCTAGAACAAGTTTCTTTTGAGTTTTAAAAGTTAGAGGACTTACCTTGGCTGCACTTACCTTGTGGTTCCGAGAAACACTTTTGGTACTTCCTTGACTTTTCTTTCTGATTTTCTTCTTTATCCAAGTGAATGTAAGAGTTTAGCCATTGAGAAACAATTTGGATGGATCTTTGTTGCTTTTGAATTCGTTTAGTTTCATTATTTGGGTAATGAATTCTTTCTTTCCTAAGTGCATCTAGTTTTGTGTTAATCATATGGTCCATTCTTGTTGTGAAATCTCCAACAAGCTTCTGCTCCATGAGACTAAGCTTGCTCATTAGCCCTTCAAAAGTTGTCATTGTTTCTTGCAAAATAACACAAACTAATGAGTAGCACTTGACTTCTATGAACAAATTCAAAAATCAAATTGAGATAAATGACTAATGATCAAACACATAGCCAAATATGCATCACACACTTCTTCAGAAATCAAATATGTTTATAAGTCAAGTAGAACTAATCCTAGGATGATTATTAAGCACATAAACAAATCATATAATCAACAGAGAACATATTTTGATCAATAGTTTATCAAAAATAGAATATATGTCAAAAAAGATTTATGCAAAGATTCAAAATGTTTTTGGATCAAAGACACTTAATCTCTATTGATTAAAATTCTAATCATGCTTCTAATCATTCAACAAATCAGTACATCAATGATCTAAACACAAACAGATTCAATAGAAGATGAACAATCAAAACAGAGTGCTAATGAACATATTTTTTTTCCTCAACAACAGATTAAAACCTATTGAATAATGGCATGAAAACTACTTGTATTTATCTTAATCAAAGCAGTGAGCACCATATAGTTTAGATTCGTGATAATCTAAGCAAGTAGAAGTTCAAAAGACATAACAGAATATGATTAGTTAAAAATTGCATAATCAGAAAAATACAACCTGTTGATGGAGATTAGCTCTGATACCACTTGATGTGATCCTAGGTGTGAGGATCAAGTCTCTGAATGCTTCTCCGATGGTTGTGATGATGATGAAACAAAAATGGGGTGAGTGATACTTCTAATAGTTGCAGAATGACTCTTAGACTATCTGGATTTGGCTTGTTATGTAGAATCAGATTCATAACATAAACAAGACAAAAATTATTAAACAAGATTCAAGAGAGAATTCTTAGGTTTTTAGAAATATGTTTGATGATTTTCATTGATAACTTCATCTAAAATATATAGAGAAGAAGCTTGTACATGCACAGCTTCTTGGAAATCACAAAATCATTAAAATTATAGGCTCCCATGCAAGTTTAAATAAAGATCGAGTTTTTTAAAAACAAAATAAGATAGAAATGGATAGAAAAGGGCCTAAATATTATCAATAGGTTTTTGTATTAGCGTTGTGAACAAGTCTCATTAAAACCTTGTTTGGAAAATCCAATGGGACAAAACTAGACAAAGGAAAAGAGTACAAGCCACAACATCCCTCTTGATGAATGTATATGCAGCTTGTAACACAACCAATGTGATTGAATTAGCACCACTAGACTACTCGAGATAGTATAGAGAAGTTGTTGAAGTGTAGATTCAAGTCAAAGACTTTTATTCTCATATACTTTCTTCTTGATACTTGTCCTAATGCTCCAGCAAATTGTTTAGCCTTTGATATTGGTATTATTCCAGCTTGAAACTTCAAGGTCTCCTTATCTACAAGCTTATCCTTATCTTCAAGCTCATAAACTCCTTGATCCAAAGCTGCTTCCTCAAGTTTTATTTTAGTGTTGGTCAGGATCATATCAACATCAATGACAAAGTCGTACACCACCATATTTTCACTAAATAGATCTCAATACTACATTGTTCTATCTCTTTCGAAAATGAATTGACCGTAACTTTCATGTTCTCTACTTCATCTCAAATCTATTTACACTATCATATTTAATATGGATGATTAGATTAGGGTTAAAACACAATTTTAGTGATGTGGCATATGATTTATCGTGATTAGTAATGAATTTAACACTAATACATAGGATTATATTAGGAATAAAACACTACTTTAATGACATGGAATATGATTCGTCGCGGTTAACGATGAATTTAACAGTGTGAGGATAAATGTATGGATACACACAAGTATGATTTGGCCATAAAATATTATTCAAATATATTGTAGCACAATACCAAAGGTTAGGTATGATTTGAATATATTCAAAGAGTTAAGGTATGTTTTAACAGCAATTCCCCCAACTTTTCTTGCTCTGAAACATTATTTGACTTCATTATTGGTGGTTGTTGCTAGATGGATTATTTTCTTTTGAATGTGCTTTCTAGTCGAAAAAGGTTTGGTTTTAAGGCTTCTCCTCCAACATCGGCGAGCCCCTTCTTTAGACTAACTTTTAAGAGAGGGGAAATATTCTTTTTTTTTCCTTTTCCCTGATAGTAGGGATTTTACGGGTTTAAACTATGTTAATTGTCTACTGCACTATCATAGTCATTGTAGCATATAGGGTGTCAATACAAATGGGTGATGCTATTAACCACTCTATATATGATCAGAACTATTAATTCAAGCCAAGTAAATTTTAGGGGTTGTTAAGTAACATTTCTAATTAAACAAAACATGCTGGAAATAAAGCATAATAATTAAGCTATCATGCATTCTACAAAGGAAAACTAAAGAGTGAACTATAAGTAACCAACAGAAAAGAAAATGGTACTAAATGCAATCAGGAAAAACAGTCCCTAAGGATGGAGGTAATTGAGTAGTGATCCTCTGTGAGCTATCTAGGTGTCTAACATACCTCAAACCAGAGCTATCCTAGACAACAAATTTATAAACAACCAAATTCAATATCTTGTCAGATAATCTCAAGCTAAGAAATATTGATATTACTCTGTTTTAACACTTTCTAGTAAGCATTTATGTTTGCTTTTAAGCATTATCCAAGTAGTTCCATAGTTATGTTTTAGGGTTTCCCAGGGAAATCAGGGTTTGATTGTTAAACTTTTCATAAGGGAATAATAATTGTTAGGTTCTTAGTCTAGACTTGTTATTAATGCATGAATTAGATTGGTCATTTAGTTCATTGATTTTAGGTTAATAAACACAAAGGGATTTGGTTTAGAAATATGACCTAGTCTAGATGAATAAGTGACTCTGCTTCAAAGAAAATCCCTGCATGATAAATTGACTTTCAATCCTGATTACATGTGGTTTCCCTGATGCCTGATGCTTTTATTCTATAAGTTTTAAACCGTTTTAATTTACTGTTTTGATCACTATCAATCTCATTATTCTCACTTTAGCTAGATTTGAAACTGAAACCGAACGTGTACTATTCTGGTGTGTGTCGATTCGATACCCTATCTATGCTACATTGAACTGTTCTCTACAGTATTGTTTTACGATTTAAATTCTAGACCTATCAAATATCTAGACCTAACTCTCACTAAATAAACACTACCTAACAGGCATGAAAAACAATCTGTTAAAGCCAATAAACACCCTAGACAACCAATCTATTAGGCTAGGAATGTAAATCTGTTTAATCAACTTTGTTCAGGCATTCCATCATACACCTTTTGGGTGAAGAAATTCTTAAGTTCAGATTTCAGTCGGTTAGAAGGAAATAAGCATTAATAATAATGAAACATAAGGGATTTATAAACAATCAAGCTTAGACACCTATGAGAAACAAGGATTCAACACTAATCTACCTCATCCTTAGAAACATGGGAAACTACTCACTACACATGGTGACTATGAAATCATAAAACAAAACTACTAAACAATTCATCGGGATCAAAAGTCAACTCTTAAGAACAACAAGACTATCAATAAGAAAATCATAAGATGATGATCAAGAACAGCAAGACCATAAACCCAGAAAAATGGTGATCCTGAACAGCAGTAACAAAAACTCTAAAAATGGTGATCAAGTGAAATAGGAGCAAACCTAGAAATGATGATCAACTTAGAAAATGAGATTAAAAGCATAAAATAGAAGATCAGTATGCAGCAGATAACCTTAAACCTTAAACTAAGCATGAATAAGAAGAAATCATAAGCAAAACATGAATTTCATAAGGATTATGAGTTTGATCATCCAAGAACATTCAAAGGAAAAAACAGAGAGAAAAACCTAAAAGAAAGACACAAAATAGAGCTTAGGATCAAATGGAAGCGAATTAAAGTTTATATAATGGTTTAGGAAAAACCCTAAACCACTAAAAGACAAATGATTAAAATTGTAATGCTTCAGCTTGATCTTTAGTCTGGCTCGAACTAAGTCATCAAGTCGGGTTCGGGTTGGTGATCGAGTTAGTTTTTCTGGGTTATCGAGCCCATTTGGCTCGGGTGATCGAGCCCATTTGGCTTGGGTGATCAAACCCATTTGGCTTGGGTGATCGAGTTGGCTTGATCTGTGATCAAGTCGGGATATTCAGGTGATCGAGCCCTGCTTTAAGTTGAGATCAATTCGGGAATTTGGGGGTGATAGAATCTGGCTTGATCCATGATCGAGTCCAGCTTGATTATGTGATCAAGTTCGGATCAATCCATGATTGAGTCCGGCTGGATCATGTGATCGAGTGAGCTTTGCTGCGTGATCGAGTGGCACGTCGAGTTAGCTTGGCCTTCTTGTCGAGTTCGGTTCGTCATCCGGCTCGACAATTTGATCGAGTCTGGCTTGATTTCTGGTCGAGTTTGGCTTGATTTCTGGTAGAGTTCAGCACTTGAATTGGATTGGTCCTAATTGAGTTGGTACCAGTCTGTGTATTTCCTTCTCCTTCTCTAAAGTTCCCATGATGTCCCGAAAATTCCCTAAGTGTCTGGAATATCTCCAAAATGACACATGTATGTGAATGCTAATGCAAAACTACCTAAAAATGCAAACTTACTAATAAAGACCTATGAATGCAACATATTGACTTCTAAATGAATCAAAAATGATGATAAATGACTTCCTAAGACTCGTAAAATGCAAAGATATCAAGTCCCCCAAACTAAATACTTGTTTGTCCTCAAGCAAGTAATTCGGAAGCCTAGAAGAGAAGTTTGAAAATGGGAACTCATAACCAAAATATGCTGATAATATAGGGAATATCAATGTCCAGGTTACTAATTCTAGAATGCAGTTCCATCTTATTCTACTTAAAACTTTAGTCATACTCATCAAAGTTCAATTCATATCAGTTCTAACCAACACAATGCATTCAAATCCATTTATCTCTTTAAAATTCATTAAAAAAATTATGTGGATCAAGTTATGCACATTCATTGAACTCATTTGGCTAAGAGACTGGTTAAGGGGGAAAATGGCCCCTTTATCCATTGGTTATTATTTCAGAATAGGGATCTTGATAACACTTGGATTTTAGGATTTTTACATAACATTTCTTGTCACTTTCTAGTTC
>OVBE01011941.1:0-13767 GCA_900406425.1 Iberis pinnata
CACCTTGGCCTCGCAAAGCTCGTACGTGATTCAACAACTGCAGATACGATCTTGTGGCCTCCCAACTGAAGAATCACAAAGGTTGGAAGGATAGGAAGATAATAGACAAGTGGGATGACTTTGATATGATGTTTTACAATGTCCTGATAGGGGTTACGATGGAACCCACACAGTTTGCGGATCACTCAACCTTAGCTTCAGTGGGAATTGATGATGATATATATGGCATCATCTATCGGATTGGTCTATGGGATTTCCCTTTCCGGGCTTATCCTCTCTACACAGACTTGGCGATGCAATGCCTCGCATCATTCCATATCAATAGCAATGACCATCGATTTACTGACACTAAGGTAAAGTTCTTCTGCCTCAGTCGACTCTATAAGATTCTCGTTGCCGATTTTGGATCTATCTTTGGTTTCATAGATGGAGGGTATCTCCCAGACTTGCCCATGTTCCAATCATACAACGATCTATGGTATATAGTTTCACAAGGAGAGTATAAGTCACGGGCCACGAAGCTCACTAGCATTAGTAACCTGCTATAGGAATCGAGATGAAGATCATCGAGATCACGTGGTCCGAGAAATATGTAACCGCTGCTAACATTGATTGGCTTTTTGCTTAGATTCTAGCATCCAAGAAGATCAAATATTTGAAGTACATGAACCAGAAAGAGGTAATGGGTAACTTAGTGACTCCTCGTTTAAGATATGTTGGGATTCCCCTTGATCTATTTAAACAGGAGGAGCTGCAGTTTGCTGATTGGAAGCACATCTTTGCTATGAGGTTTACAAAACCCACTTTCTACGTCTTTGAGAATCTCGCGGAACATGTGTACATGATTTATCTGCCGAAGCAAGAGCTAACTTCCATCACATCATTTGACAACT
This sequence comes from Iberis pinnata, assembly GCA_900406425.1. Taxonomy (NCBI): domain Eukaryota; kingdom Viridiplantae; phylum Streptophyta; class Magnoliopsida; order Brassicales; family Brassicaceae; genus Iberis; species Iberis pinnata. Next base: position 894 of record OVBE01011941.1, read on the forward strand.
TTTTTTTTCCCGGGACCTCAACACTTACATTGTGCATCTGCTACCATACCAGATGCTCCGCCTCTTCCTAGAGGCCAGAACTCATTTGTATCACAAAAACATTCGAATCCATAAATCAGTTTTACATCGGACAAGTCTACACATTATGCCCACTCTTTCTACAATGAGAACATGTGTGTTCTTTCCGTGGATGTTTTTTTCAAGTGCAACTTCTAAAGCAAATTTCATTCTTTTTGAGGTCTTCTTGGTTGTTGAAGAATAAATGGGGGCATGCACGGTTGTTTAGCCATGTTTTCTAGAACTTGTTGCTCTGAAATAACCGGCATAACCAATTCAATGTATGCTTTAACCAAATAAGTGTTGTTATAGTAAGGACTACAAAAGGATGTACGAGAAACATTCATGTACTCGGCAGCTGCAATTTTGTGCGCACATGGAAATTTCTTATGTTGGAAACGCTTGTATGTGCACTTTCTCCCTTCCATGTTAACAACATGCAAAGACTGCCGATATTTAACTTCAATGCGATGAGCATAAATCAATTGTAACAAAAAAATTTGGCGGCATCAACGCGACCTTATTATAAATTATCAATACAAAATAAAAAAGTTATGGCTTAATTATGATTTGATACGGCAGGCTTATTAAGTGTGATGGCTAACTTACTAATTGTGACGGTTGATTTACAGGTAGTAGTTTCTCGAGACCACACATAAGCGTGGTTTGCTACGATATAGCATCCTCTCTTCATTCAGCAAACCATATGGTCATCATACCTCATATTATTCAGGATTAATCACTTCAATCTACTCGAAAATTGCATTAAAATGAAGCATCCTAAAACATCTTGCCTCTTTTTCACCAGACGAAAAATATATTTTCATTTGTACCGTCCCAAAATGTTCTTATGTAAATGGTACTTGCTAATTCCCCGAGAAGCAAGCAAATACACATTCCCAATTGCTTTTCCTATTGAGGTATGCCTATCTGAGTTTATCGCAAAATCCTCCTTGTCGGAAATCAAAACATTTAGTTGTGTAAAAAACTAGTGCCACGAACCATCATTTTCAGTGTCAACCACAACGACTTTCTATTGGAAAAATATGAAAATTACAATCCTGAGCTAGTGCTGAAAATCATCATTTCCTTTAAACCATTGACAATCACAACTTTACGCATGAAACGAAACCCATCTATGCTCGCACCAAACGAGAGGAACACATACATGAATCTTCCAAACTCATCGATTTGAAGATGCGCATTTGTAGCCGGATTTGCCCTTCTTATCATGTTTCTTGACCTAAAATATCTGGTGTTTCTTGTCGAGATCGATTAGAAGGGTCAGTCACAGAACATGTATCATTGATATCGTTAAAAAAGAACATATAATGTCGAGAAATCCCCTTGTGTAGAAGCACGAACTCTCCAGTGACATCCATCAACCCAACACTCAACAACTAGTGTATCTGTCTTGGATACGACTACAAAAATTCAAATTGATCCCTCGATGTAAGAAGTTTCAATCGTCTCTCCAAATCGGATTAACTCTTGTATCATTGCCCTACCGCAAGGTCTAGCGAAGACATCTTTAACTTTTAAACCTCTAGATTCCCATGAGATCCACCCGTCGAATAGTTATGAGATCTCTTCTTTGGAGGTAGCATTGTTGAATCTTTGTCTTCTGTTGGAGACTTACCGTATGATTTGAAGTTATCATCTTCAGACAACGCACCATCCGAGTCATCAAACATATCGAATCGGCTTTCAAATTCAACATCTTCTTCGTCTTTTTCGGCTACTTCATCTTCTCCACCTATTTTCTCTTTTTCTCCTTCCACTTTACTATAGTAGTCATTGTCATTTTCCTAGAAACGGAAACCATCATAACCCCCACTGTAATCATCTCAAATAGATTCAACGTCTGAGTGTTCTCTTTCTGAGCTACAAGTATATAACATTTTACTCTTCTCTCTTGCGCAGGGACTAACTTCGCCATTTTTTCTCCGTAATCTCCACACAAAGACGTAGACATTTGATTTTCTTTTGGCTTAGAAAACCTTGCAACTATCGAGTATTAGAGACATAAACCAGTGGAGTATATTTTTAAAGCTTTATTCGAGAACATATAGCTCAACTGAATATGATGCCTCAACTCATCCAATCCATAATCGTCAAATAACGACTTTTTGAGTTTGCCGCGTGTTGTTTCCCCATCTATATGCAAAACTCTACATCCTCTACTGTCAACGTCGAATACATATTAGTTTTTCTTAACCTAGTTTCCAGAAACAATAAGTGGCGATTCAATAAGCTCTCAGAGAAAGATAAAAATAAGATGAAGAAAATAGATGGAGAAAATAATTACTGAAGAATAATTGGTAAGTTGTAATGGTTTTTTATGACATGAAAAATAAGAACCGATAACATGGAAAATACGTAAGTCGGCCGCCATACGAACACATAACTAAATCTAAATAAATCAGCCATCAAATACAACGTAAGTCAGTCACAAGTTGAATGCTATTCTAGTAACTAATCTTTCTCTAATTAATCAGTCGTAATTAGGCGGGAAAAGCATAAGTCAAACCTATCGTCAACTAAATCATTCCTCAAATGAATGTTATTCTAGTAATTAATCCTTTTCTAATAGGTCAACCGTAATTAGGATGAGTTTACTGTTAATCTAGCTATTTACGACTGAGTATAAATAACTCAGCCGTATAAACATCTTAAAGTCAGTCGTGAATTTAATGACTCAGTCAGCCGATGATCATTAAATCAGCCGGAAAAACATAACTCAGCCATTTCATAACTACAACTCAGTCAAATTCTCGAAAACTCAACTCGGCGATGTATAAGTTAGTTGTAACTTGTGTTCGTAAGTCAGCTGTTATCACATAAATCAACCTGATTTATGTAATTAAGTTGTCACATGCGACTGGGACATAAGTCAGTGGTTATCAAATAAAACATCCAGATTTATGTAAGTAAGTCGTCACATGTGGCTGACTTATGTCGGTAAATCAGCCAATTTCTCATAAGTCAGCCACTTGTGTAACTCAGCTGCATCGTAACCATAACTATGTTGTAGCGTAGTAAGTAGTGCTTCACGGTTGTGTTAATTATTACACATCAGTGCGTTCCTATGTGGTGAATGACATTACTTACATTTTTGTCTCAACGTAATATAAGGGCACTCGGCATTTAAAAAAATGCAGTTTTTTAAAAAAATTGTATGGTTTTAGTTATTTGTACTAAAATGTGTGATATTTACATAAACTTCCCAAAATAATTCAACATTATCTCTCTCATCCATATATTAATTCAACATCTATTCAAGTTTTATACTTTACAATGCTTTTGTTTAATAAAATTCAACGCTCTACCCCACCACTTTTATTTCATGTTTTTTACAATTATAATTTTATGATTAACTATTAACAATAATCAAATAGAATTAAATAAAACAATTAAAGTAAGATATTTTCAAAATAATTTTATTTTCTTCTTTTATTTTTAAATTATTTTTTAATAAGAAATACAAGATAGATATTTTTATTATTATAATATTAAATTACAAGAACAATACTTAGATGCAATACATTAGTAATATGCAATTTGTGATATACAATTGAATCATGCAACTCGAATCTAGCACGCACATGATTTTCAAATGCACGTAGCACCTCGGTCGAGAATGATTGTTGTGCACTAGACTCACTTGCCTCTGATTTATCATAATCGGTCCAATGTTGAGCATATGTATCTCGTTCATCTTCAACAATCATATTATGCAATATGATATAAGACCTCATGATGATAACCAAATCGGTTATGTCTTGGTTCACGTATCACTTTAAATCAAGCTTGCAACACTACAAATGCACGCTCAATGTCCTTTCGACATCCCTCTTGACGTTGTGCAAATAATTTGTCTGGTTCACTCTGAGGAATTCTTATTTATTTAACGAAAGTTGGATAAGAAGGATAAATATTGTCAGCTAGATAGTAAGCCATATCATACGGACGCTGGTTGACAAAAAAATTTCACTCTTAGAGTATTTCTCTGTTCAACATCATTGAACACCGATGAATGGTCTAGAAAGTTTATATCGTTCAATGTGCCAGGACATCCAAAAAATGCATGCCAAATTCATAGATCATGAGATGAAACAACTTCAAGAATAATAGTGGTGGTTCCCTTATACCCCCCGAGTAAATTGACCTTCCCATGATGTAGTACAATTTTTCCATTCTCAGTGCATGCAATCAATACTCCCAATCATCCTCAGGAACCTACGCATTTCACTAACATGCTAACATTCGCATGGTTGTGGTACATTTTGATAATGGAGATATACCTTATTTATTGATTGCATCAAATCGTTGGGTGAAGTAGTTGTCGCTGCTTTATAGGTCCCCAACGATCCAAAGAAAAAACATGTTTCCGCATTTGGAATCGCCAACGAAACATTGCATCATCGTATGTAGGTTTATTGGCAAAGTATTCGTCAATCAACCTTTGGTTTTCTGCTATATGATCACTCTCACGGGATCTCTTATATCCACTACTTGTAGAGCGAGTATTTCCTCCTACTTAACTCTCATAACATGGTTGATCAAGAATAGCCTCCCATTCTGACATTAAACTCAAATGACCATTGTTAGCACTTGAATATAATTAATGCGCTTTTGCCAATACATCATTCTTCGACCATCCGTTTTGTTGAAGGCGTTTAGCATTGTCATAACCGCCAGTCCATTTGCCCGATTTTGGTTCATGTAGTTGTAGTGATTTCTACATGAAACTCCATCACGTGGAGTATTAAATGAGAAATGATTATTATAATAGTCAGCAATTTTACCCCAATATATTTCACCTTTTTTGGTTTCTGCCAACAACCATGTTTGTTCCAAATTTAGTCCATCCACTCAGTAACACCAATTTTTTCTCAGTGGTCCATTTGGGGTTTTTCCGACAAGGACGAGTGGAATCATCAACATTCAGAGTAGCTCCATGAAAATTGACCATGCCACCAAGAGTCACTTGTCTAGAAAATTCAGGAAATTTAGTTGCTCAAACATTCGATAAGATTTCATTACAAGTTGGAGTAGAAGAAAAATAAAGAGTTTGAGATAAAGGCATTGATCCATAAAATGGAAGATAGTTTGGAATAGTCTAGCATGAAGAAATTTTGTTGAAAACCATAATTTGGTATGTTTTGAGGTTAATTAGAAGATTGATTTCGAGATTGATAAGTATTGTGATTTGGATAGTTAAAAAGGTAATTAGTAGAATTTTGAGTGTTAAAAAGCTTATTGTCAGGATCTATTGATGATTTTTTTTTGTCCAAATCAAGTGAAACACATTTCTATTTATAGAGTAAAAATCTTTGTGAATTTTGATATAAAATTTATAAATATAAAAATACTTTATTATAAAATAACTGAGCATAAATAATTTGGGTAAAAAATTATCATGAATCTCAAGAACCAATAGAAACACAACACCTAACATTATCTTTATATAATTAATTTTTAAATTTTTGAAACCAATCTCATGATGACACGGACCCAAATTTTTTATTCAATAAGCGTCAACACAATTTGTGCCAACTCATTTTTTTCTTTTTCAAAAAATTCATTGCATCAATTAAACTGTTGAATTATTTATTCACTAGGGGAATTGTAAGAGCATCATCATCCAAGAGATATATATTAAAAGATATATTGTCAATTAATATAATATATAGATATGAACTTAAATTTAATAAATTTTCAACATATTCATATTCATGTGTATGTTGGAATTTTATAAATCCATAACCTGAATCCATATCAGTTTCTGATGATTAAAGACATAAGCGGAAGCGTACCTGATGAATCCATGCTTTTGGTTTCTGATTTAGGGAATGGATCTTCCAAAGCAGACTCTCTGTAATTTTAGATCTCTAGGGTTGTTTTGGGGACCATAACCCTCTATTTATAGAGAACTAATTTCTAATTTTGCCTCTTATCAAAATAGAAATTACAAAAGGTATCCACACATAAATATATCATAACACCTATGTCTCAAGTCTTTGCTTTATTACAAACGTGACCACATAATATTTGACTTATTAAATAATAACCCTAACACTTTAATATATACATATGTGACCCCAAAATTAATCTTACAATGTAGTTTTAAAATTATGAGTTTATTATATAGTCTAAAAATAATTATGGTAGAAAATTCATGCTATAAATATATATATATATATATATATATATATATAATACTTCATAAAACAAAGAAAAAAGAATCTAATTAAGTATATATATTAGTTATATGGATTTATATATAAAAAAAAAAATATGATGTAAAACGAGTTAAAATATCGGATATCTCATTTATATTATAACAATATTTTTTTATAGTTTTATTTGCTTTGATAATGAAATATGAATAAAAAATATTAGTCAATGATAAGCTGACAACATATAATAGTTTTTCATTGAATTCTCATGGGCTTCTTTGAATAAAGAAGAAACATAACTTCAAAGAGAAAAACATATAATATTACTCGTGGAAGATTGATCATTTATTAAGTAACATTATATTTTAATTGTGTACATGCAATGTATGACGACGTTTTACTAACATATTTAAGTATGATATTATAAAAGGAAAAAATTACATCATGACTTTTTTTTATGAAAAGAAAAACAAGTTGTTTAGATTCTAGCTAATCAACTATTTTAATATTTTTATTTTATTACATACAGCTTGAAGATGGAGAGTAGATAGACAACTTTTGTGTTTTTCTTTGGTATACACAGGTCCAGTAATTGTCTAGTCCTTGGCGAATGACTATCTACTATGTTTCCTCTGTTGTGAAATCGCTGCTTCTGTTTCTTCAACTTGTCTTCTTCAGTAAAGAGTATGCTGATTGTGCCTCTATTGTCAAGTTCCTTCCTGGTTTCGAAGGCCCTCTTCCCATTGAGCTCGAAACGGGGTTGATTTTCTCTTCATTTTAATTTTGATTGATTAAATCCTTGGTTTTGAAGATAGTCTAAGTAGGTTTTTGTTTCTTGTGAATGAAGGTACATTGGTGTTGGTGAGAATGAGGAAGTGCAATTGTTTTACTACTTCATCAAGTCAGAGAGGAATCCAGAAGAAGATCCTCTTCTTCTCTGGCTATCTGGAGGACCTGGCTGCTCTTCCATCTCTGCCCTTCTTTTTGAGAATGGTGAATTTGAAAAACATTTATGATATTTTTCAACTTGTTCTTCTACATGCGTCTTTGATTCACTAGATTCCAATTCGACAGGGCCTTTGACTATGAATCTTGAAGTTTACAATGGAACGGTCCCTTCCTTAGTCTCTACTACATATTCATGGACAAAGGTAACACGACAATAATATATGACCATCACAAAACCCCATTCATCAATTTCTTTATCATTTTCCTTAGACTTCGAGCATTATATTCTTGGATCAACCAGTTGGAACTGGCTTCTCCTACTCAAGAGCACAACTTGTTAATAAATCTAGTGATCTAGGCGAGACCAAACGGATACATGAGTTTCTTCACAAGGTAATTTTCCTTGAAATCATACCCGGACCGAAGAAGGTTATGGAAGCTCAGGTTTAGTGTCCAAAAATAATTAGTCCAATTTTAGGGTACAATTTCTTTTTTATATCATAAGGGTACACTTATTTTTATTTGGATTAGATTATCTTCTACTCATGGGCATATGAATTATAAGATGAGACATGTATTAGTAGTTATGTAACATCCCAACCCAAGGTTTATTGACCATTTAAAAATTTTTGCGAAAGCCCAAGAGTTTAAAAGAAATTTTGCAAGGCCCAAGCCCATTCTCATAAACCCTAAGGTTCCCTCTCGTTAAAATCTATAAAAGGAGAGAAAGAGAACCCTAGCTACATTTCTTCTCCTCTTTTTCTCTCTAGTCTCTCTAGCCTTCTTTTCTCCTTCTCTTCTCCTCCTACATAAGAGAAATCCCCATCAAGAGTTATCATATGCGCTTTGAGTCTTTGTAGAGCTAGTGGAGATCCATCCTCTGAGTTTTCTTCATCTTCTCAAGGTAAAAACCTAGATCTAATCTCATTTTCTCTTTCCTCTTCTTCTTTTAGGGCTTCTATGGTTGTAAACTATAGATCTACCTTTTTCTCCTCAAATCTACTTCCTTCTAATGTTTAACCTTCTTTTGGGAACTAGATCCATCTCTTGTGGGATTAGGACTATGTTCTCTTCCATTCATCATCATCAAACCAAAGATAAGGTGAGGGCTAGGATAGTATTTATCTCATATCCTTCTTTTCACTTATGCTAATTTGTTGAGTCTAAAACTTGCATGGTATATGAATATAGATTGATATATGATGGTTGTAGTATGTAAATCAATGAATTGTTATAGGGTATAGGAACTCATTCACCTAGAAGATTAGGATGTGTGTATAGTGATTGTGTTTGATAGAGATACCGAGACACCGTTAGGGAGTCGTGACACGCTGGCTAAACGTCATTCTCGCGATCTACGGTGGGCTTACAGTGGGGTAGTGACGCTACGCCCGGTCGACGGACCAACTATGCCAAGGGATGGTGTTTAAAGTTCCCGAGCCGGAATGCTAGCAGTCGTCTACTGCGAGAAGCGTCTGGAGAGTTACAGGGGCTCATTACCTCTAGCACGACTCTCAGACAGCGATCGGCCGTTGAAGCTGCGTAGGACCATTGTTTGTAATGTGTGATGGCGAGCCTTAGGTTCGTTTGTATGTTTTAGGCTTAGACTTTCTTGGTTGAGTGAAAAGTGGGTTGTGAGAGATCCATGGGTTCTTGGAATCCACTCTCATTGAGTAAACTCATGTTTGACAAGTTTGCTCACCCCATTCCCATTCACACTTCTCCTTTTTTGGTGAACGTAACGAAAATACCGAGATGGGATCTCGAAGTGCTGGTTTTGGTAGTTTTCATTTACCGTTTCAAATTAAACCTTTGGAATTATATTTTATTATCATTAATCGCATTTAATCTTCATTTAAGACTTTTTCATGTTTGGTTTTGAATAAAGATACGTTTGTTTTATAGCATATATGTTATACAACAACCTTACCCTTTGGCAGCTGGATCAGGTTGTTACAAGTGGTATCCGAGCCTAGGTTTACCAAAATGGTTATGTCGTAGGAGGCAGTTCTGCGGTAAAAATTTTCCAAAAATATTTTAATAAAATAGAATTTTGTTTTAAAGAGGTTCAATAATTCGAATAAGATTTTTTCCAGAAATGGGATGTGGATTTTCAAAGTTAAAAACTAACACAACATGTCTATTCTTTTATAGTCGTTATGTTATTCTGGTTTTAGTGTTAAACCTAACCAGCTTGTTGTGTCAATTTCTTCAAAGAAAGTGCAAGGGTCAAGACAATCATTGTGGTGTATTTGCATGTGTTGAGTTGATACAAGATGTGACATATAAGGGCGCATGAGTTTGACTGTGAAGGGTCGTAATGGTTGGTGGTGGGTGACCTACACTTTGTTTGACACATGAAATTCGTACATCTCTTTGAGTATGAGGTTGACAAAGTGTTGGTTATTCAAGAGAGAGTTTTCTCAAGGGATGAGTGTTTGGCCTAGGAATTTGGAGATAAAAACAATGACTTGGGCGTCCTAGTTATCTATGGTGTTTATTTTGGCAGCCATTCCTCTAAAGGACAAGAAGGGTGCCTACCTCGAGGAAAACAAGAAGTGTTAGGAAAAACACTGCAAAATTAAGTCTACCAAGGAGAAAAGGAGTGGAAGTCATCAGAGTAGCACATTGGAAGCATGGTGAAAAATGGATTTACTATTCAGTGGATTGCATAGAAATTGATCCAAGGACGCAAATTAATAAGAAGGATCTGAAAGACGAGATCTCAAAGAAAGCATCAGCTGGATATAGCAATGTCAATTGGGTAAGATCAACTAAGGAGGAGTACTAATGGAAATGGTATGCATAGGTGACTCTTTCAGAAGAGTGGTCACTCATTTTCTCAACTTAAATCATTAGTTGAGCTCCTTCAGAAAGATACTTGGATCTTATGACATCTTCATTGCATTGGAAATGTATATGGACTTGTCAACGAAGTTGAATACTTTAAAGTTTGGATAGGAACCAAGTGGGAGAGAAGCAAACCCCTGAATTCGAGGGTGAATTCATTTTTAAGTGGGAGAGAATTGTAACATCCCAACCGAAGATATATGGGCCATCTAAAAATTTATGCAAAAGCTCAAGAGTTTAAAAGAAATTCTACAAGGCCCAAGCTCATTCTCATAGACTCTAGGGTTCCCTCTCTTTAAAATCTATAAAAGGAGAGAAAGAGAACCCTAGCCACATTTCTTTTCTTTTTTTCTCTCTCTAGTCTCTCTAGCCTCCTTTCTTCTTCTTCTTCTTTTCTCCTTCTCTTCTCCTCCTACATAAGAGAAACCTCCATCAAGAGTCATCATATGCGCTTTGATTCTTTGTAGAGCTAGTGGAGATCTTTCCTCTGAATTTTCTTCATCTTCTCAAAGTAAAAACCTAGATATAATCTCCTTTTCTCCATCCTCTTCTTCTTTTAAAGTTTCTATGGTTGTAAACTATAGATTTACCATTTTTCTCCTCAAATCTACTTCTTTCTAATGTTTAACCTTCTTTTGGGAACCTAGGTCCATCTCTTGTGTGATTAGGAATACATTCTCTTTTGTTCATCATCTTCAAACCAAAGCTAAGGTGAGGGTTATGATAGGATTTATCTCATATCCTTCATTTTCTGTATGCTAAGTTTGTTGAGTCTAAAACTTTCATGTTATATGAATATTGATTGATATATGATAGTTGTAGTATGTAAATCAATGAATTGTTATAGGGTATAAGAACCCATTCACTTAGAAGATTAGGATGTGTGTATAATGATTGTGTTTGATAGAGATAGTGAGACACCGTTAGGGAGTCGTGACGCATTGGCTAAATGTCATTCTCACTATCTACGATGGGTTTACAATAGGGTAGTGGCGCTTCAGACACGTCGCTACGCCTGATCGATGGACCAACTACACCAAGGGATGATGTTTAAAGTTCATGAGCCGGAACGCTAGCAGTTGTCTACTGCGAGACGCGTTTGGAGAGTTACATGGGCTCATTATCTCTAGCACGACTCTGAGACGGTGATCAGCCGCTGAAGCTGCATAGGACCATTGTTTGTAATGTGTGATGGCGAGCCTTAGGTTCGTTTATGTGTGTTTTAGGCTTAGACTTTTTTGGTTGAGTGCAAAGTTTGTTGTGAAAGATCCATGGGTTCTTGGAATTCACTCTCACTGAGTAAACTCGTGTTTGATGAGTTTGCTCACCCTTTCCCCTTCACACTTTTCCTTTTCATTGAACGTAAAGAATAGACCGGATGGAATCTCGAAGTGCTGATTTTGGGAGATTTCATTTACCGTTTCGAATTGAACCTTTGGAATTATTTTTATTATCATTTATCGCATTTAATGTTCATTTAAAACTTCATTTCACGTTTAGTTTTGAATAAAGATTCGTTTTGTTTAATAGAATTTATGTTAAAAGACGACATTACCCATTGGTAGCTGGGGTGGGTTGTTACAAGTTGCATATAAGAAACAATTAAAGCTTTTGTTTTGGTTGCTAAGCAGTGGCTAGACAAGCATCGAGAGTTTTTCTCAAACCCTTTCTATGTTGCCGGAGATTCTTATTCCGGCAAGGTTATTCCAGCTCTAGTTCAAGAAATCTCACAAGGTATATATGGTTTTATTATAGCAATCATTCACCAACCGTTTTCTTTTCTCAATCTAGTACTATTATAACAAAATAGAAACTGATAATGCAGGAAATTGTCAATGTTGCAAACCTTCAATAAATCTTCAGGTTCAATTGTACTTTATTGCTCAATATATATATATAGCATTGAAATATGAAAGATTTCTCCTTGGTTCGTTGACCAAAAACAGGGATATGTGCTTGGTAATCCGGTAACAAATTTCGAAATTGATCTGAATAGTCGCATTCCTTTTGCTCATAGAATGGGATTGATCTCTGATGACCTCTACGAGGTATGAGAACATTGTCCTTATAATGCAAAATAATTAACAAATAGTTCAAAATTAAAAACTTTTTATGTTGTTATTTGGGCAGTCTCTAAGGAGTATATGCAAAGGAAAATATGTAAATGTTGATCCACTTAACACAGAATGCTTGAAACTCCTTGAACAATATCAAAAGGTATACACATTCATCAATAATAATTATTATTATTACTTATTTATTTATTTTGGTTGATGTTGTGTCCGTGGATAATATTTAGTGTACAAAGAGAATAAACAAAAATTTTATATTAGAACCATTATGCGAAGCTGAAAAGCCAGATTGCTATGTAAGTAATCCATATCTTGTCCTCTGTTTTACGGTTAAAGAAAGACATACAAACAAGGTTGGTTTTGTAGGATTATCGGTATTTGCTAGCTACCTATTGGGCCAATGAAGAAAGCGTACGTAAAGCTCTTCACATCAATAAGGTATGTATAATAAGAGACCAATTCATTATATAAGGTTTTTGGTAATGAAACGCTGTCGCATATATGAATGATTTCAGGAGAGTATGGGGAAATGGATACGATGTAATCTCGATGTTCCTTACACTTTTGATATTACAAGTAGTGTACCTTACCATATAAACAACAGCATCTATGGATATCGTTCTCTCATCTTTAGGTCAGATTACTTTAATCTTTCTTTTGTTCTTATTCTCTGCCAAAATTGAAGAAGTTTATATATATATGGTTGTCTTGGTGAATAGTGGTGATCACGATATGGCAATACCTTATGTTGGAACTCATTCTTGG
>OVBE01011942.1:0-13766 GCA_900406425.1 Iberis pinnata
CTAACAATCAAGGTTACAATAGGTCTTTCAAGTCAAGCTAACAATAAAAAATGGTGTTTCTAACAGATCCTAAGTAAATAGAAAATGCATAAAGCTAAAAGCAGAAACAGAAGCAAACATGCATAAGTAAGTATATAGGTAAAAGGTAAAAACAGAGAAAAGAAAAAAGGGTAAAGATGCAATCAAATGGAAAACAGTTCCTGAGGACAAGGGTAATTGACTAGAGATCCATCCTGAACTACCTAAACACCTAACATACCTCAAACAATGAGCTAACCCCTAGACAGTAGATTCATATGCAACAAAGTCCAATCTCTTGATAAATGGAATCATCCTAAGAAACCACCAGACTAACTCTCGTTAACGGTACACTACCTATCAGGCATGAAGAATCAATCTACTAAAGCCAATAAGCACCCTAAACATCTAACTCCTTAGGTCGAGATGCATATTCTAAGCATCTAAATCGTTAGGCTAAGATGTGCAAACCTCTGAAATCACCATGATCAGGCATTCCATTGAGCACTTTTTGGGTGCTGGAATGCCTAAGATCAAATCTTAACTGGTTCGGTTGAAATGAGCATTAAGCACAATGAAACAGAAGGGATCTATATGCAAACAAGCTTAGGTACTTAGGTAAAATCAGAACATCATCACTAATCTACCCCATCCTCCGGAACATAAGGGAACTACTCACTACACATGGGTATGAAACCAGAAAACCCAGAAATCATAACTTCAAAACCAAACATCATGATCAAAAGTCAAACTATGAAGAACAGCAAGCACAACAACCCAAAAAAACAGCAATGAAACAGTAACAAACATAAGAAAATGATCAAAGCTAATACAGAAGATTAAAAGCTTAAAAACTTAGATCAATATGCACTAGATAGAACACAACCCTAATCTATGCGTGAAAGTAAAAGAAAACAGAAGATTATCATAAAACAAAAAAGGATTATGGGTTTAACATCAAGAACACTAAGAACATCAAAGAGAAAATAGAGAGAAAAGAAAGCTAAACAAGAACCTAAAAATGGTAACAAAAATAGACTCTCTAAAAAAGAGGTGTTTTAGGGCTTATATAGTTTTTAGGAAAAGCCCTAAAACGCATAAATGACAAAATACAATAATTGGATTGGGTCTTGGGTCAGGTCCATTCTGGATTCGAGTTGGTCGGGTTGGAGCATGTTTAGTTCAAGCTAAGAAGTGTATGAGATCGAGTCGTGTAAAGACGGTTCCTAAGACGAGATTTGGCTCGATTGTCAGATCGATCTGAGGGAATGTTGTGGTCGAGGCGTGGCCTAAGTGGGCTCAATCCGTGATCAAGCCGAGGGTGGACGTGGATCGAGCCAAAATGGATGTGTGGATCGAGCCAAGTGTGGACGTGGCTCGATCGCCGGATCGATCCGGGAGATGTTGGGGATCAAGCCAACATGTTTCTTGGCTCGATGTGGACTTTACTTCTAGGCTCGATGGTAATTTGTTCCACGCTTGAGCTGGTTCCATTCCATGCAATTTCTGTTCCTCTTATGAATTCTCTCAAATCGTCCCGAAAGCTTCTGAAAGTCCTGAAAAATCTCCAAAATGCATGTATATGCAAATGCTAGTGCAAAAATCCCTAAAAATCACAAACTCGCTAATAAAAACTAAAAATGTGATATATGAACACCTAAAGACCTAAAAATTGATGCTAAATGTCTTATAAAAACTATGAAAATATAGAGACATCACTTATGCATGCTCATCTTTGTTTCTGTTTTTAGTTTTATGCATCTTTTATTCACTTAGGATCTGTTAGCAAAAACCCCCTTTTATTGTTAGCTTGACTTAAGAGAACCATTGCAATCCTTATTGTTAGCATCACACCCGATTGGATTGACACCCATTTATACTATAATGACATGCATGTGTAATGGGAATTGATACATAAAACACCTGTTATCAATACAAAAACAAAATCTCATCTATCCAATGTCAATGAAACCTAAGTTTCCCTGATTCTACCCGGTAGGAGACCCTAATTCTACCCTTTTAATTTTCGAAGTGATCTTACTTGATCACGTGTTTCCCTTTTTCATATTTTCCTTAACTACTCTTAGGAGATGGTTCTTCTTATTTGATTGCTAGCGGATTTGGGGATTTCCTTATTTCATTGCCTATGGTTTATGATCTTTTTCATTTTGCACTAACTTCTTGGGTTTTACCCTTTTTATTTTCTTGTCATTTCCTTTTCTGATTTTGCACTAACCATATTTCTCATATCATTTTTCCCCCAAACCCTTTACTAGCACATTCTGTTTCTTTTCCTTTTCCATTCCTCTCATAAGGTTCATGACTCTACCCTTTCTTTTACCAGCTACCCACATCCCTTCATTCATTTTCAAACCAACCCCAATACCCATAATCAGACCCCACCTAGTCCTTTCTAGTCCAAAAGCGTGGACTAGCACTACATGAGATTTCATTCCTGTTAGTTCGAACTTAACACTTTCTACCAAGCTCATTCCATAAAAGACCTGACACTCAGTAAAATTCATGGCTTGAAAGAAGGCAAAGTTCAAGGGTAGGGAGTCTACTTGGGCTAACAAGAGTGGTAAAACAGTAGAAGATAACCCAAATATGTATATACTATCCATGAGTTCAAATCCAGCACACAAACATGATATTTAAACGTCAGTTTTAAGTACTAATAGACAGAGGCAAACTTCATATCACAACATGCTTCAAAAGACAAAGGATCATGCAAATTCACATTCCAAGCATGGTGCAGTATTACTTCAGACTAAATCAGGATGCATTAGACAACTAATAACCAGGGCATTGATACTATCTAAGAAAACATCATACTTACAAGGTCCTTGTTTCCTATGAAAGTGTAGACAACCTAAATGCAACTACATGAACACTATGTTTTTGAAAATGACTTTCGAAAAATTTTCAATTTTGTTTTTGTTTTTGTATGCATTAGATGCAAAACTGAAATAAGAAAACAAGTAAACATGATTAGTACCTCCTAAACTCTCCCACAAACTTAAATCGCACAGTCCCTTGTGTAATAAAAGTTCAAAGAACGGTTTGGGACCAAAACACAGCAACAGAAAAGTTATATACAATGAAAAGGGTTTAGAGTGGTACTGTTTTCAGGTTGAGTTGTAGAAGGCGGCTGATCGAGCTCATTTGATTGAGTTGTTGGGTCTCGGTTATTGAATGCGTAATGTGATCAGCCCTACTCGATGTCATTTTGGTACGACTCGATCACACTATGTTCGGCTTGATGACGTTTCCATGGCTCGACCACATCATTTTTGTGGCTCGATCAAGACGCTTTGTGGCTCAATGAAAGGGTGCTGGTGCGAATCCAAAGTGCCTAAAATACCAAAACCAAACAAAAACTTAAATGCGTCAAAAGAAGGACTTAAACATAAATTTAAAGACTTCATATGTACAAGGATAAACATGAGAATTCCTCCCAAGTGAGCTTATTTAAAGTCACTAAGCTTGACTTCCTGTTTTAATTTTATTGACCATGAGACGGTTCCCCAAGGAGAACCGAGGTCATTTCACCAAGTTTTCTTCCTGGACGTATCCAACCACCATTGTTTGGATTGGATTAACTGTTCACTTTCAACCCCTTATCATGTTCCACAACAAGCATGATTGCCCCATCAGGTAGGATTTCCTTGATTATGAAGTTCCTGAGGCGTTTTGGGTTTACATCTCCAAGATAGTGCTCGAGCATTGGGTTGAGAAGAAACACTTGATCACCCCTCTTGAGGTTTGTTGTTGGGGTTTGAAGATCAAAATTGTTTTCAGAGTAGGTTATGCCTAATGTGGGCTTATGAGGTGAGATGTGCTCAAGCTGGTGCTCGAGCTCAGAATCCTCTTCTTCTAAAATGGTAAGTTTACTCTGGTCAGTTTCTACCCTAGTTTTCTTGTTTCGTTTACCACTGCAGAAACTCCTGCATCTAGTTCCTTGACAACCCCAAATGCTTCTGTATGCTCTGAAATCTTGTTTGAGTCCTTCATAAGCTCATACTTCAGTGAATCACCGCTTGAGTACCCGTCCTCATAATTGTCCTCATTCATCTCTTTGATAGAGAATAGTTGACCTTGGATTGTAGGCTTCTTTTTCTTGTCCTTGATGTTGAAGATTATCTTTGGACCATTCCCTATGTTCAACCTGATATTTCATTTTTTTAACGTTGATAACAACTCCAACCGTAGCTAAAAATGGTCTTCCCAAGATCAGTGGATCCTTTGGTTCCTTATCCATATCCAACACCACAAAGTCTATGGGTATCTCTACACTCCCAATCTTGATGGGTAAATTTTTTAGAGTACCAATAGGATGCCTAATGGATCTATCTGTCCATAACAAAGTTATATTATAAGCTTTAAATTCATTGAATCCCAGCTTCTTGGCATTGGAGAGAGGCATCAAGTTAATGGTTGCCCCTAAATCACATAGGCATTTGTTGAAGGTCAAAGAGCTTAGTGAGCATGGTAGAGTGAATGAATAAGGATCTTCTTGCTTCTATGCTATTAAGGTGTTGCATTCATCATTTGGTACCAACACTCCTTGAGTTTCACCATCCTTCTTGTACTTTTTAAATATTGCTGGGTACTTCTCTGTTATCTCCTTCCTGAACCTTGATGGGTATGGAAACTTTAGAATATAAGGTGGTGGAACAAAGGGAGTTTCCCTCTCCTTTGAAGTAGATAACTTTTCACCAAGACCAGGCTTGACTCTGGCAGCTAACTCTGGGTTCGTCCATGTCAAGGAATCAGACTTTCTAAAATCTGCATTTTCAGCTCCATGTAGGCTCAAATCCCCCCAAACTTGAGCAACATTGTCCTCAGGGATGTGAGTAGGACAATGGTGAGAAGAAAAGTCAGGGGTACTGCCTAAGAAGATAGCATTGACATGTGCATACTCCTTTGGGTTCTGAATTGATTTTCCAGGAAGTTGTCCATTTGTGGTAGGAGTAGAAACATAAGTGGAAGCAGACTTGCTCTCCAAATCAGTAACCATTGAGTTCAAAGCGTCAAACTTCTGATGGAGGTCATTGTATGAGCAATAAATATGCATCTTCAATTCAGCAAGTTTCTTTGAACTTTCCATTGCGTTGTTAGCTTGACCTTATAGAAGCTGCTGGAGCATTGCTTCAAAGTTTGAAGCTGGAGCTTGAGGTTGGTTAGAGGTGAAACCAGAAGATGCTCCTCCATGTTGATGTTGCTGGAACCCATTATGAACTTGTTTCTTAGGTGAAAAACCTTGGTTCTGTTGTTGACCATAGTTGATGAGGCTTGTTGTTGGTGTTGAGGTGGATAAACTTGATCCTGAGGATTGGTCACATTGTTGTTGCGGTAGGACAGGTTGGGGTTGTTCTAGTTGACTAACCCTTTCTTGTAGTTGCTCTGGTTCTGAATGTAACTAATCTCTGCTTGTTGAGCTATCATCCCACCTTGGAGCTGAACGTGCTCTGCGTCACTTATGAAGTGAACTTGATGTTGTTGTGCAAGGAGAAACTTATCCACCTTCTCATTCAAAGCTTTAGGGTCCCTATGTGTTTTGAAATCAGAAGCATTGCTGCCCCGTGAAGTGCTATTATAGTCGTCAATGTAGTTTCCATTGGATTGTGCTAAGTTCTCCACTAGCTCCCAACCATCATCAACAGCTTGGTTCAGGAAGCTCCCATTGCTTGTTGTATCAAGTTACATTCTGATCCCGGGGAGAGCTCCTCTATAGAGAGTATCAAGGAGGGATGCATTCCTGAACCCATGATGTGGGCATTGCAACGTGTACCCTTTAAACCTCTCCAAGGCTTCACAGAATGTCTCAACATTCCTCTGTGCAAAACCAGATATGCCATTGCGAAATCTAGCCATTCTCGAGTTTGAGAAGAATTTGGCAAGAAATGCCGTCTTGCAGTCGTTCCANTAGGAAGAGATTTTCCCCATTGGCGAGCTTTGTCACCCAAAGACAAGGAAAAGAGACGTAACTTGAATGCGTCGTCACTCCCACCATTAAGCTTGGTGAGACTGCAGAATCTGTCAAACTCGTCCAGGTGGTCGAGTGGATCCTCCACTGGTATGCCATGGAACCTATTCCCCTGAACCATAGCTATCAAGCTGTGCTTGATCTCAAAATTATTATTCTGTACAGCAGGAGGGTTGANTGTTGTTATCCGCACCAATGGTGTGCTGGTTAACGTAGTCAATGTTCTCCATTTGCATGTAAAACACCTGAGATGTACTAACAAGGAGAATACATAAATCAGTAAATTAAAAGAAAGGACCTTGATCTCAATAGATCCAAAATCCAGAATGTAACAAACAAACACCCAATTGGCAACGACGTCAAATTGATAACACATTATTTTTCGTGTTGTGAGATCAATTCCCTATCCTCACAGAAATGTCATTGCAGTATAGATATGTGTCAATCCAAATGGGTGTGATGCTAGCAATCTGGATGCTACCAACAATTCCTAAATAAACATAACATAGCAAACATACATGATGTAAAAACATAAATGAAAGCAAGCATGCGTAAATGAAAAATAGAAAGCTAGTGAATACAAACAGAAAAGCAAAATGGGTAAAAGTGCAATCAAATGTAAACTGTTCCCGAGAATAAGGGTAATTGACCAAAGATCCTTCCTGAACTCCCTAAACTCCTAACATACCTCAAGCAATGAGTTACCCTAGACAGCATATTCATATGCAACCAAGTCCAATCTCTTGATAAATGGAATCATCCTAAGCAATCACTAGACTAACTCTTCTTGAAAGTACATTACCTAGTAGGCATGAAGAACCAATCTACTAAAGCCAATAAGTAACCTAAACATCTAATCTCTTAGGCTAGGATGTGAAAATCTTTGAAATCACCACGTTTAGCCATTTCATTGAACACCTTCTAAGTGCTGAAATGCCTAAAATCATATTTCAATTAATCAGAAAGAAATCAGCATGCAGAGCATTGAAATAGAAGGGATCTATATGAAATCAAACTTAGGAGGAACAAGAAATCAACACTAATCTACCCCATTCTCAGGAACCTAAGGTAACTAGTCACTACGCATGTTTGGTGCAAAATCAATAAAACAGGAAAACATAGCTACTTGGGAAGACATGAAGATCAAAAGTCAAAGATGATGAACACCAAGAACACTAACCCAGAAAAACAGAGTATCAATGAAACAATAGCGAAGAAAGNATAAAAAAGAGATTAAAAGTATAAAAATGTAGATCAACATGCACCAGATAGTTCACAGCCCTAATTTAAGCAAAAAAATGAAGAAAACAGAAGATAAACATAAACTTAATCAAAATATGGGTTTAGAACATGAAGAACATCAAGAACAAAGTAGAGAGAAAATAAAACCTAAGACAAAAGCTAAAAATGGCAAAAAGAAANGAAAAGGGTTTTTTTTTCCTTCTAATGGACGCGTTTTAGGGCTTTTATAGTATTCCGAGAAAGGACTAAAACGCATAAAAGACAAAAAGCAATGATTAAACTGGGTCTTGGGTCTGGTTCATCCTGGAACCAAGTTGGTCGGGTCGGAGTTGCTTGGGCTCGAGACAAAGGCANNGGACGAGGTTGCGGCTGGGACGATCGAGCCTTGAAGTTGCGTGATCGAGCCGAAGTGAAGGTGGCTTGATCACTTGGCTCGATGGTGATCGAGCCGGCAAGCTAAGGTGATCGAGCCGACAAGATGGGGTGATCGAGCCGAAGAAGTTTGGGCTCGATGGTGCTTCGGCTGGGACGAAGTGATCGAGGTGGCCGAGATGGTGTTTTTGACTTGAGCTACACTTGAGTCAGTTCCATTCCACGCATTTTCCCTTTCCTTCTCCAAATTGCAATAACATCCTGAAAGCTCCTGAAAGTCCTGAAAAATCTCTAAAATGCATATGTATGCAAGTGCTAATGCAAAACTTCCTAAAAATGCAAACTTACCAATAAAGTCTATGAATGCAACATATTTACAACTAAATGACCCTAAAATGATGCTAAATGACTTCCTAAAATCACTAAAATGCAGATACATCAACTCCCCTAAACTAAATCTTTGCTTGCCCTCAAGCAAGTAATTATAAAGTCTGGACGAGAGGTTTGTAAGTGGGAACTCAGAACCAAAATATGCTGTTAACATAGGTAATATCCATGTCCAGTTTACTAGTTCTAGAATGCAATCCTAACTCATCATACTTAAAAAAACTTTAGCAATACTCATCACAACTCATTACATATCAGTTCCAAGTTCCATAATGCATTCAAATTCATTTACCCCTTTAACATTCATTAAGCAGGAACCATGGATCAAGTCATGCATGTTCAATGAACTCATTTGGTTAAGGGACGTGTTAAGGGGTAAAAATGACCCCTTTATGCAGTGGCTAACAATTCAGAAAAATGTTTTCTCAAAAGGGAATGAGGTTTAGCAGAAAGCTAAAGGTAAGAACACTTAGATGCATACATGATATCTCTGTATTTTCATGTTTTTCAGAATTCATTTAACATCAATTGTTAGGTCTTTAGGTGTTTATATGTCGCATTTATAGATGTTATTAGCAAGTTAGTGATTTTTAGGGATTTTTGCATTAGCATTTGCAAATACATGCATTTTCGAGAATTTTCAGGACTTTCAGGAGTTTTCATGATGATTTGTGAGAATTTAGAAGAGGAACAGAAAATGCGTGGAACAGAACCAGCTCAAGCGCAGTTCAAGCCAAGACAAAGATGGCCAGACCATATCTCAGCTTTTGGCTTGATCACCATCGAGCCAAAGACATCGAGCCATCACCATCGAGCCGTTTTTATACCTCGACCCTTTGGCTCAATTCAACACAAAGGCCCAACTCGATCACCGCAACTCTTTTGGCTTGATCCCGTGATCAAGCCACCTTCGGTCCAGCTCGACCACAACCAAAGTCCGGCTCGACCTCTTTCTCTCTGCCACCTCGACCGTGCATGCTCCTTGGCCTCGATCTTTGGCTCGATCTCATGATCGAGCACCTCTACTTCATCTTGGATAAATCCAACAAGCTTAGCTCGATCCAGGCACCTTCTCGGCTCGATCCCGCGATCAAGCCATGCCAACTCAGGCTTGATATGATGATAGCCAAACCAAATCTCATCTCGGTTAAGTTCTTCACCTCTCTTGACCAAATCGATCACTCTCTGCACCATTTTCTACATCGCTCAATCACAAGAAATTCTCAGCTCGAGCCCAAGCATGCTCCAATTCGACCAACTCGAATCAGGATGAACCTGACCCAACACCCAGTTTAATGATTGTATTTTGTCCTTTATGCGTTTTAGGGCTTTTGCTAAACATTATATAAAGCCTTAAAACGCCTCCATTTGGAGGCAATCTTTTCTTTTGCCATCTTTACGTTTTGTCTTAGGTCTTATGTTTTCTCTCTTTTGTTCTTAGTGTTCTTCATTTCAAACCCAAATTTATTTTAAGTTTATGCTAATCTTCTGTTTTTCTTTACTTTCCTGCATAGATTAGGGTTGTGATCTATCTGGTGCATATTGATTTACGTTGTTAAGCTTTTAATCTTGTTTTTAGTTTTGATAATTTCCTCTATTTTGTTACTATTCCATTGATGTTCTTAGTTTATGGGTTGATGTTCTTGATGTTTTAGATCTTCATCTTCTGCATCCTTGTTCGTTTTTGTCTTTTCTTCTGTTTTAGGATTTTATAAAGTCTGTTCTTAGTTGTTGACCTTTGATCTAAAATGTTTTCTTTAGTAACTATGCTTTCATGTTCTTCTGATTTTGCATCCCATATGCTTTGTGAGTAGTGACCTAGGTTCGTTGAGGATGGGATAGGGTAGTGTTGTTTCTTTGTTTCTCCTAGGTGTCTAAGCTTTATGGTTTATTTAGATCCCTTCTGTTTCATTGCGCTTAATTCTCATTTCGACCTGACCTGTTGAGATTCGATCTTGGGCACTTCAACACCCGAAAAGTGATTCATTGAAGTGACCTGATCTAGGTGATTTCAGAGATTTGCATCCCCTCCTAAGGAATTAGATTCTTAGGATATGCATCTCAACCTAAGGAATTAGGTGTTTGGGAGGCTTATTGGCTTAGGTAGATGGTTCGTAATGCCTGTTAGGTGTACTTCCGCTAGCGGAAGTTAGGACTGGTTGTCATCTAGTTTGATTTCATTTGCCAAGGAATTGAATTTGATTGTTTATGATTCTATCGTCTAAGGTTAGCTCATTGTATGAGGTATGTTAGACACTTAGGGAGTTTGAGGAGGAACACTACCCAATTACCCCATCCTTAGGAACCTTTTCTTTGATTGCATCCTTTTACTCTTACATTTCCTCTGTTTTTACTTATCTTTCCTTTTACCCCTTTTACTTATTGATATTAGTGTTTTTTTAGAAGATCAATTCCCCATCATACACATGCGTTGTAGTATATATGAGGTGTCAATCCAAATGAGTATGATGCTAACAATCAAGATTGCAATGGGTCTTTCAAGTCAAGCTAACAATAAAAAGGATGTTTCTAACAGATCCTAAGTGAATAGAAAATGCATAAAACTAAAAGCAGAAACATAAATAAACATGCATAAGTAAGTAAATAGGTAAAAGGTAAAAATAGAGAAAAGCAAAAAGGGTAAGGATGCAATCAAATGGGAAACCTGAGGACAAGGGTAATTGACTAGAGATCCATCCTGAACTACCTAAGCACCTAACATACCACAAACAATGAGCTAACCCCTAGACAATAGATTCATATGCAACCAAGTCCAATCTCTTGATAAATGGAATCATCCTAAGAAATCACCAGAATAACTCTCGTTAACATTACACTACCTAGCAGGCATGAAGAATCAATCTACTAAAGCCAATAAGCACCCTAAACATCTAACTCCTTAGGCTGAGATGCATATCCTAAGCATCTAAATCGTTAGGCTAGGATGTGCAAATCTCTGAAATCACCATGATCAAGCATTCCATTGAACACTTTTTGGGTGCTGGAATGCCTAAGTAATAAACAAGATTTTATACTTATTCAAGCAAATACTCAACTCCATTCATTAATCATTGTAGAACTTAAGGAATCAACCAAATTCAGGTAAAGGTTAACACATTAATCCTATTAGAATTGTATTTAGTCTAAACCAAATAGATTTGGATAGGTTTCAATCATCTCAAATTAACAAAAGTCAAAAGTCAAATAAAAGTCAAAAGTTCCCAAAGTCAACTGGAAATTAAGATTGAAATCAGATATAAAAGGGCTAAGCAAATGGTTTAGGCAATTGATTTAGGTGATCAAATAAATTCATGTGATGTTCAA
This sequence comes from Iberis pinnata, assembly GCA_900406425.1. Classification (NCBI taxonomy): domain Eukaryota; kingdom Viridiplantae; phylum Streptophyta; class Magnoliopsida; order Brassicales; family Brassicaceae; genus Iberis; species Iberis pinnata. The sequence continues at coordinate 11,333 of OVBE01011942.1, forward strand.
TTCTATCTATTAAGCTAATCCTTGGTCTAAATTCTAAAACCTAGACTAATCCACTTTCATGGCACTAATCATTTTCCTAATTATGAAATTTAGACAATCTCTTGGAAAACTACACAATTAAGAAACATTAAGATCCAATTTATGTTAACCAATAAACTAACTAACACAAATCTCTTTGGTTAGGCCTCATTTAGCTTATAGAGATTGGTTCCAGCATTTTTGTCGAACACCTTTCGGGCGCAAATTTCCTAACTTCTAGAAATGAGAGATCAATTCAATCCTAGCATTAAGGGCATCATCTATAAGAAGATGATTGAATTATAAGACTTAAACACCACAATCCTTCATCTAATCCCCCTAATCTATCCAACCATCCACTTAAGATTCACTACTCACTAATCATAGAGAAAGCACAAAATCTAATGGTAGATATGTGATTAAACATGATTAGAAGAAGGTTTGAAATAGAAAGGAAAAATCAAACAAAGAATCCAAACTCAAAATAGATTAAAAGATCCAAAAGATTACAAAGAGTTTAGAGAAATTGAAGCTTAGCCTCCTAAAAATTAGGTTAAAGGCTTAAATAGTGTTCAAAAACATCTTTTGGGTTAACCCACTTAAAATTGGGTTGAAACAAGTTGAAACTTGGAAAATGTTGACTTCTGTTGACCATACCGGTTTGTATAAACCGGTATGCACACCGGTATGTTCTGTCGCTAACCATAGTGGTTTGGGTTCCCCGCTGCAACTTCCTGGAAAAATTCCTCCTTCACAGTGGTGAATGTAAGCCGCTGCATCTGTCCGATATGGTCATAGCGGTTTGTATAAACCACTATGGTGGCTGGTATGCTCTGTTCTTCACCTTCTTTATCACCTTTTGAACTCCTTTTGATCCTTGATTCTGGTTTCTTCAACTCTACCACCGGAAATTATGATATGCAATGCAAATGAAAGCTACATAACCTATATGTAAGTGATTTGACCTATAATGCATGTAATACGGTAGGTAAAATGCATCAAAAACACAAGAAATCACTAAGATCGGATCTCAACTAGTTTGGTTGAAATGAGCATTAAGCACAATGAAACAGAAGGGATCTATATGCAAAAAAGCTTAGATACTTAGGTAAAATCAGAACATCAACACTAGTTTACCCCATCCTCAAGAACCTAAGGGAACTACTCACTACACATGGGTATGAAACCAGAAAAACCAGAAATCATAACTTCAAAACCAAACATCATGATCAAAAGTCAAACTATGAAGAACAATAAGACCAACAACCCAGAAAATAAGAACATCAATGAAACAGTAACAAACATAAGAAAATGATCAATGCTAAAACAAAAGATTAGAATAAAACTAAAAAGGATTATGGGTTTAACATCAAGAACACTAAGAACATCAAAGGGAAAATAGAGAGAAAAGAAACATAAACAAAAAACCTAAAAATGGTAACAAAAACACACTCTCTAAAAAGGAGGCGTTTTAGGGCTTATATAATTTTTAGGAAAAGCCCTAAAATGCATAAAAGACAAAATATAATCATTGGATTGGATCTTGGGTCAGGTCCATTCTGGATTCGAGTTGGTCGGGTTGGAGCATGTTTGGTTCAAGCTGAGAAGTGCATGAGATCGAGCCGTGTAAAGATGGTGCCTGAGACGAGATTTGGCTCGATCTCCGGATCGAGCCGAGGGAGTGTTGTGGTCGAGTCATGGCCTAAGTGGGCTCGATCCATGATCGAGCCGAGGGTGGACGTAGATCAAGCCAAAATGGATGCGTGGATCGAGCCGTAGGTAGACGTGGCTCGATCGCCGAATCGATCCGGGCTTAGAGAGTTTGGCCGAGAGAGATCGATCCAGAATGTTGTGTGGATCGAGCCAAGTGTGGACATGGCTCGATCACCGAATCAATCTGGGAGATGTTAGGGATCGAGCCAACATCTTGCTTGGCTCGATGTGGACTTTACTTTTGGGCTCGATGGTGACTTGTTCCACGCTTGAGGTCGTTCCGTTCCACGCAATTTCTGTTCCTCTTCTGAATTCTCAAAAATCATCCTGAAAGCTCTTGAAAGTCCAGAAAAATCTCCAAAATGCATGTATATGCAAATGCTAATGCAAAAATCCCTAAAAATCACAAACTCGCTAACAACTATAATGTGATATATGAACACCTAAAGACCTCAAAATTGATGCTAAATGTCTTATAAAAACTATGAAAATATAGAGACATCAACTCCCCCAAACTAAATCCTTGCTTGCCCTTAAGAAAGTAATTCAGAAGTCTGGGTAAGAGGTTTGTAAGTGGGAACTCGGAACCAAAACATGCTGCTAACACATGTAGTATAAATGTCCTGGTTACTAGTTATAGAATGCAGTCCTAAGCTCGTCCTACTTAAAAACATTAGCCATACTCATCACAGTTCATCACAGA
>OVBE01011943.1:0-13766 GCA_900406425.1 Iberis pinnata
CCTTAGAGTTTATTTTTATAATTTTCGTTTTCCATGTCTTGTTCATTTTATGCACGTATGTTCGTTTAGGACTTGTTAGAAAACCCCAATTTTAATACTTGACTTGAATTAGTATTATCCATTGCATCTAGAGTGGTTAATAGCATCACCCATTTGGATTGACACCTATTATCACTACAACGACATGATAGTGTAATAGGAATTGAGACCCGGAAAAATCCTATTATCAATGAGTACAAGATTTTGCAACTCTATAATCAAAGTTATACTTCATATCGCATATTTTTCATTGTCTTTATCAAGTCATCCTTGTTTTTGAAAAGTTGATCCTTTTTACACAGTCAACCACTCTAATTTTTTTATTTTCACAAACAACAAATTCAGACATTAACTGATTATCACCACCAAGTTCAACATTAGAATGATATCTTCTCAAATCATCATTCAATCTAGAGTTACTTACATCTTCTCTTGATGATTGGGGCTTATTGTCAGCATATTTTTCATCAACTGAATCTTATGGGGGTTTATTTAAATCAAATTCCATCCTGGTATTTTGATCATCACCATTACGTTTAAATGTAACACACAAAAACGCATCGCATTCTCCTTTTTGAAAAATCCAAAAAAATGTTTAACTTGGCGATCATTTGTGACAATTACTCGTGGAGATTCTAAGTAATCAACCAACCCAAAAGGAGAGTAACTGAATTCCAAATCGGTCGTACCCAAATCCATATTGAAGACCTCTATAACCATTGTCTTCATCTCTTGCAAAGTAGAATTAGATTCCAAACCAATCATTCTACCACATTTCTCTTTATCAATGATGAATCTCCAACCATTATTGTCAAACAATCTCCACATATCATACATCACATATATGTGTATCATATTTTCTTGTCAAATAACAATCAATATTAGTTTTTAAAGATATTTCACATTCTACATATATATACTATATTTTCCATAATACTTTTCGAAGTAAAGTAGAAAATTTATTCTAGAATTATGTATTTTAAATGTGCATATTCTAGAATTGTTATTCTATATTGCGTAACTTTTTGTATTCTAGAAAATATATCCAGAATAAGTGGATAGAATAGAAAATCTATTCCAGAACACGCCATATTCTAGAATATATTTTCTAGATTAGTTCATATTCTAGAATAGATTTTCCAGAACAAGTCATATCATTGATTTCTAGAATAGATTTTCCAGAACACGTCGTATTCTAGAATAGGATTTCCAGAAGACGTCATATTCTAGAATAGAATTTCCAGAAGACGTCATATTCTATAATAGATTTTCCAGAAGACTTCATCTTCCTAAAATCACAAATCGATTAACTCAAACATTAATTTCATTTTTTTTCAACAAAAATCACTAGAATCTAAGAGATCATTTAAAAAACTACAATAAGAAAAATAACACTCCACAATATCGTTTACGTTATGTGATAGGTAAACAAGTAAGAGGTAAATTATGTGATAAGAACTAAACAATGTCACATTTATATATCAAAACATTAACAAAAGAGAAAAAACGAATCTACACATATAAGAACTTACCTTATATATCAACTATCACTATTTGATGTTTTTCTTTGTGGATTTTAATAGAGGATTTCTATCGATATATGTTTAGAAAAACTTAGATATAGAAGGAGAAGAAAAGAAACACATAGAAAGAGAAGAAACGTTGTTTAAAAAATTTGTAGAGAATTAAATGTAGTTAATAGGGAATATTTTATAAGAGATATTGTAGGAATATAAATAGATATGGATAAAGATAAGGGCATATTAGGCATAAATTCGCTTTTTTAAAAGTTTATTCTACAAAAATAGGGGGAAAAAACCATTTTAGCTAATTCTCCCTTAAAAAAATTTGAAAACCCAATGCAAAGTAGATTAATAAAAAAATAACTAAAAATGAAATAAAGTAAAAAAAACAGTGAATAAAGTTAATCAAAATGAAGTAATTAGACAAGGTTAATCTATACTATATAAAAAGAAAAAATCTTGCATTCTTAAACTATCCACGTCACCAAAAATGAATACCAATTATATCTCGCCACATGTACAAGCTTCAACATAAATTTTACGCAACTCACCAAAACTTACAGCCCAATTATAAAATAAACATAAAAGTCCAAAGAAATATCAATGAAAAAAGTTAAAGCCCAATAACTACATTAAAGTCCTCATTTGGGCTTTCTTCGATTAGCTTATTACGTGACAATGTAACCTAGATAGAGATTCGCAACCGTTGACATTCTCTTCCTCTTCTTCCTCTCAACATAACTTATAATCGATCCTTCTCCCCTCCTTCATAACGAGAGACAATTAAAGAGTAACCAAACCTTCTAGATTCCTAATTCTTTAATCCTTCTTTCATAACTGAATCTTTATACTATAAAACCAAAAGGCATGGTTAATCGGAGAAAACAAAAACGTCACCACCAACCAATCGATTACAACCATGTCCAACTTAAGCAGTCATACATGTAATTTCCAGAAAATCAATATTCTCCTCAGGCTTATTCATTTATGGGAATCCAAAAACTCCACCAAAGACAATCTTTTAGTGGGTCTAGAGTTTCTACTCGTAGACGAACATGTTCTTCTTTTTAATTGCTTTTGGAAATATTGATTTTAATTGCCTATATACTCTCTGCAATATCACATCTTCATGTTTCTATTTCTTGTGATTTTAGTTGCCTATACACTCTCTGCAGTTACCAATTGAATATCGTTACATCTGCTTTTCTTCATAAGTCTTTGTGTTGTGATTTGTTATGCAAGCATTTTTAACAATTTTCAGATTCACTTATACTCTGGACAAGATCTCGAACAAGCATTACCTTGAACCTGCACCATTAGACGTATGGCCAATTTCTTTGCCTCACATTAGTTTTTCTATTCTTGTATTCGAAGACAAATTGCGATAGCCAATGGACCATTTGGTAACAATAAAGATTTATCTCTTCCTCCTAGAGAAAGCAATGCACGATACCGGTTAGTCCAAAGCTCTCTTTTTCTACAATATAAAGGTGCAACATATGGAGTTTGCAATTTGCATATTTTAAAAAATATTGACGCAAATAGAACATTGATAATCACTTTCTAAAACCACCATCGACATTGTCTTTTATGTGTTGAGGGATTTTGATATTGTTGTTTACGCAGGGAATAAGGACGTTTATGTTATAGAGCTGGGGAACGAAGCCAGAAAAATTCTAACAGAGCCCTCAACGAAGAATGTGATAACAGAGAAGGAATCAAGGGTGGACTGTGTGGCAAAAAATTCGAAGAAGAATGTCCCCACAGCTCATCAAATACTTCCTCTTCAACTTGAAATTCTTGCTACAATGATATAGCTTTTGTAGTAGTTTGTCTTTTTGTTGGCTTTAGAGATGTGTAATTTATGAAAGTAGTTGATTCTCTCTAACTTAAACGAAGTGTGTTTGTGATTTTAGTAGAGAAGTGTAATCTTCATGTGTTCGTGTTGAAGTTTTTCTTTTCGTGTCTAAGGCCATGTGAATTAATCACGTAGATAGCATGAAGCTGCCATTTAGGTGGAAATAGTTAAAAGTTTGCATTAATCTTTCTTTGTTATAAATCTCATATAAAACATTGAACTTTTTTTTCTCTTCTCATTACAAGTTCTGTAGTTCCCAAAACAGAACTAGACAAAAAAAATTTTTGATCGGATGAATGAATCTTGATTCACAAATGAAAACGATATAAAATTTATAATTTTTCTTAGATCGAGTTTTTTTTTATAACATGTTCTCTATTTCCCAAGTCTGTAACGTTTTGACAGGTATTAGAGATATATAACTCTATCCAAAATGATTTGATGAGTACAATATAATAATGAAAAATTTTTAAACAGTCATAAAAAACACTTTAAATTGTGTATAGCTTAAAGAATTTTTTTGTCATTATATGGCTTAAAGAATAAGAAAGAAATAATTTCATGGTAAATTGAGACAAATTAGAAAAATGAAAGAATATAGTATGAAAATTATGTGTGATTGTGAATGTAAAATATTTTATGAACTGACATATATAGAAGAGTGGAAAAACATTGACAATTATGTACCCAAAAATGTGATGAATATGATTCACAAACAACAATATTTAAAAATAAAGGAAGAAATGTTTAATATAAAACTAAAGAAAAATACAAAATATCGTAAAAATATCAAATACTTTCTCCGTTTTATTATTGTTCTTCAAAAACTTTCACACATATTAAAAAGTAATTAATTTTTTTTATCCCTATTCAATACATTATATAATTTTTTGACGTATAAATGAGCTAAAAGTTTACAGATTAAACTAAACAACTATTAAAACATCAACTTTGAAAACTAAATAATACTTATTTTAAAACAAAAATTTTCTAAAAAATAACTAATATAAAACAAAGGGATTATACTATAATGGATACAAAAATACATATTAAAATTTTAAACTAATATAGTAAGATGAAGATTCCAGTTCCTAAACTGGATCAAAAAATGGAAATGAAGTAAAAAAACATCCAAAAAGTTGTTATCCGCAACATAAATTATATAACTCCGAAGAGGAATGAAGCAAAATATAGCGAGTTAAAGGAGTCTAGGATGAAGAAGGGTTTTTGGATGGAGATTCTATCTTCCAACATCTACAAGTAGCTATTGGCTCATTGGAGAAATATAAAAATCAGGGTAACAATAATGATTCAAGTAACAAGAAAACTAAGGGGAATGATAATTGAGCCTTTCAAAACCTTCTATTGAGAGACGGGGAATGATTCAGATTGGGAATTATCACTACGACCATCATCATCTCAACTAAACATGGAATCCAAAGTTGTGAGGAAGAGCGAACCGCCGGTGGATTATTCATTCTTGGTTGCAAATGGAAATGAGGATTGAGGTAGAGAAAGTAGTGTTAAGAAATGTGATGTATATGATAATATCTGGCTGGAGAGAGAACAACTATGACTAACAAATGTTGAATCTAGGTAGAGGTAGTGAATCAAGAGGATATTCCCAGGTAGATACGTCGGGTAATGATTAGAAACTCAGATCTATAAATGAGTCAAAGAAAGACTGATACATTCGCAATGGAGCAGATCCCGAGACTGATCCAAGTCATTTAAAAGAATGGAAGGGATAATATCCACTTAAAAAGAGTAGTGAGAGAGATGTCATTTCTAATGACTACTCTCAATTGTAATATATTTGGCTGGTTTGCAAACTAAGATGATATTTATATCAATCTTCAATCAATAGTTCTCTCATATCATTTTCTCTTTCATATTTTTATACTACGAAAATTTTACTATTTAATTTGACTGGTTAAGCTTACTGAAAAGTTAGAAAATGTAAAGTATACGTTCAATATATTTTCAAATGCTTTTTCATTTTTGAAAGATAAAAAACAATCCGCGCATCGCGCGGAGAGAAAAACTAGTGTAATTAATAATGTTTATATTAATATTCAATAATTACTTTGAAAAAATAAAGAAGAAAAAAGTGCAAAAGATTCTATAGTAGGCGCCAAATATGAACCTAGCAAGTGGTAACCACAAATACGTTCATTGTTCAGTTTTCTGGTGATGATCGAGCTTGCATTAACGGTGACATACATCAAAAGTCACCCATTTTTCTAACTAGAAAGTTCCTAAACCAAAACCCGTAATCTCTTGAAATTCGAAACTAAAATATGTTATATGATCTCGTCTCAAATACTACTCAAACATGTGACTTCTAATATAATTGTACTTCGATAACGCAAACGCGACAAACAAGAATTTGGATCTGCATTTTGCTTACGTTTATGTGAGTTGTTCACCCTTAATTACCTCCAACATCACAAGCTTCGGAAGCCAATTTTTCCCAACGATCAAACTTCGTTGTTCTTCGACACATATTATTACGATGATGCTGTCGCGGGACGTGGCGATCTCAACATTAACTCAAAGATTGGATCCCACGCCCACGAATGTAAGTACAAGATCTCATCATTAACTCAAACTAATTAATACTCCCTCTGTTTCACAATGTAAGTAGTTTAAGGTTAGGGCACAACTATTAAAAAAATTATTTAATTTTAAACATTCCAAGATAAAAACCGCATTCCAAAACAAACCAACCAATAATAAATCATTCTGCAGAATATAAAGAGTCAAAAAACATAAAAATACATTAAATTTTGCATTGAAAAGCGAAAACAACAATCATTTTGAAACAAATTTTTTTCTCTAAAACTACTTACATTGTGAAACGGAGGGAGTAATGTTTAAATAAATATTCAGTAACCTTAAAATTAATCAATAGCTATAAGGTTAATAAAAGTTTTCTAAAAACTAAAAGAGAATCGAGAGAGATCTACATAAAATTATTGTATATGGTGTGGGTGAAGAAATTTAGTGTTTGCATATATAGAAAATATTCTTACTAATTTGTTGGTCGAAAAAAATTAGATCTTCAAATTCAAAAAAAAAAAAAAAAAATGAAATCGTCGTTCCNCGAATAACTTGTTGGTCATAAGCTAGTAAAAAAATTTAACAACCAAATCAAAATTTCTTAAAATTACGGTATTTATTTTTTGAATAATTTCCGATTAATAATTATTTTCAACTAATTTCACACCAAGTGTTAAAGAACATTTTTCTGCCTAACTTATGATTAAAAGTAATTATGTTAATTTATGTTTCCTAATTTTTACTGTTTTTATACTAATAATAAAACAAATTGATTGGAAAATGGTCGGATATTTTTTTGACTGATTTTCAATTATATATTAAATTTTTATTAATTTGTAGTTTAGTAAAAAAAAAGTTTGGATAATTTTCGACAGTTAGTAGCTTCATTAATTGTCTGAAATTGGTCAAAATATTTCTAAACAATTTTATTGGTCAAAAATTGGTGGACGAAAAAATACATTATTGTAGATTGTGAAATTAGGAAAAGAATATCAGGAAAAAGGTATTGGCATAATGGCATTCATAAATTCACATGAGCCAGGTAGCACCACCTCACCCGGGATCGAGTTTCTGCGCTTATGATAGTGAAGGAGATACTTATTATTATGCAGAAATTGACTGTTTGACCGGCATGTTATGGCTCAAATGTTGATAAAAACAAAAAACAAAACAAAGACCCGATGCCTCAAAATCATCTAGCATGGTGGAAAAAGTTGATCACTCCTCCAATCTTTCCACCATCAACCCAAGTTCAGCATTATCAGTTTCATAAGAATGTTGGTCGGTTATATTTCTTTAATTTTCTACATTTTCCGGAATAAGACTTTTATGTATGTTTGTAGAGATGTAGAATTTTTTCTTGGACACTTTGCATAAAAATTATTTTTTCATATTTGTCTAAACTAGCTAATCTAAAACGGAAGTATCGTCTATCGTCTTCCACGAACCATCTATTTGACATCTCACAAAAGACACATTCATCTATAAGGATCGAAGATAATGGGGGCTTAGATAGAATAGTGGTTAATTAAACGCTCTGACACCGCCCGTCATTATAGGTCGGATACTTTAGATAGCGGATTTAATATATGCTATAATTATGAAAGTTACGATAGCGTTTTTGAATATGCAATTGTTTATTTTTATATTAGCATATGTTTGTTATTAAAGGTTTTTAATAATAGCTTTAGTTTTTGATATTCAATAGCGTTGGATTTGTATTATAATTGGATTGCATCTATAGCAGTTTGTTCACTAAAGATCACAAACTATTTGTGCTATTATTGTGTTGTAATTATTCGAAAATTAATTTTATTATAATTATACAATTGAATTTTGTAATTATAATATATTTTTGAATTGTTTTTCAAATAAAAATAAAAAAAAAGTTTAATAATTTTATTATATCCATAAAACATTTTCATGTTTACAAAAGAGTACCATTTCATAATGTAAGAAAATCAACCAATAAATACCATAAAATCTATCAAACAACACCAAGACTATTTCAATCTACTACAAACATATACTACCAATCATCAGCATCTTGACTTTCTCCATCATCTATTTGTTAGATAGCCTCTAGGCGGTGCTCTCATTACAACATACCAATCTGAAGAATCATCTTCCCCAGAGTAGAAAACCTACATCGTATTTCAACTACATAAAAAGACATATGTTCATTAGGATCAATGAAAAGAGAAAATTTATTTTAAGAAAATAAAAGCAATCAAAAGATACAAGCAAAAAAATCACCATAGGAGACGGGAGTACTCTAGCCTGAATTGAAGCTAGCTGACCAGTCACATTCATCTCAAACTCCCGGCTTACAAGCTCGATATTGTTAAATTCACTGTTCTTGACCATCTAATAATAGAAAAACAGGGATGCAAAATTAAAGAAAGATCGTTTTCATTCAATAACTTCATGCCTAACTGGAGGTCGTTGGCAAGTGGCTCTAAGCATCGCAGTCACTTATCTTTCATTGAGCCTTTTGGTGTATCGCGTCCTATCAGCTATTCGACAGACCTACAAACACCAAAAATAAGCAAAGATCTTTAATAATACCACATAATATTCACACGAGTAAAATTTCTAAATTAGTACTATACTTCCATGGGAAAGTAAGAAAGCTTTAAGTCGCTCCTTAATTGGATGGCAGGTAGTGATGGATATTTCACTTTATAGTTATATTTCTCAACGAAATATTGTATAACAGTCTTCTTGTTGTTGTCCTCTAAAGTGAAACCGAAATGAATACAAAAAGGTAATAAGGTGCTATGAAACCAAAAGATAAAAAAATCTTGCAACGAGGTAATTAAAAGAAACATATTCACCTAAGTTGGCGGATGGGCCAATTCATCATCATTTGTTTCTCTATTTGGTACAATGGAGTTTCAGCTTCTTTTAATTTTTTCCTCATGAAATCAGATTCTTCTACTGGTTCATCATCATTTGTTTCTCCATTTTCATTCATCTGAATTAAATGTAGTCTTGAACAAATCAAATGCATCAGTTTCAAGAGCAATAGTAATGTCCTTTGTATTAGATCTTCCTTCACCATGAATACTCCAAGAAGAACTCTTATACTTCGTATCCATAGCCCTAATTACTATAGATGATCAACTATGTTTTCTAATTTTTGATGGTATAAATTTCGGCAATCTCTACATGGGCAAAGCAGTTCAATCAGATTATCCTATCTTTTTGCTGATGAGATTACATAATTGGTTGCTCCTTCTAAGTACTCGGGACTAGTCCTACATGTTAAATCACAAAAAAAAAGTTAGAATAACTATTTCAATCGGCGAATGAAAGTATTTCTCAAGATATCTATGTACATGATACATTTGCAGCCAAATCTACGACTTCTCCATATGAGAAATATGTAACGATTGTTGCAGATTATGTTTAGAATTAAGAAGATGGAGATGACAGATTAGGTTTAGAACTAAATTTTGTGAAATTTTTAGTTTCCCGGCATAAGCAACTCGAAAGAAAACAACGGCTCATATTGAATGAATTAAGTTGTCTAAAAATATCCAACGGTTTATGTTACATCTTGTTTACTATATCCGCCTCAGCTGTTCATTGGCCAGTTTTTATATTACTTTTTCAAATGATATAGATAAAATAGTTAGCAAAATACAAATACAAAATTTAAAGTTAATAAGAGAAGAAATATGATATTCTTATTCAAACGAATATTCAAATGTTATTCCTATAATTGCATATATTTAAATGGATATAAATTATATATTAGTTATAGGTTCAAATAGTTTATATCAATTTAGGGTCTAGAGTTAAGGTTAACGATTTTGAAATTAAACAACTCAAATGTGAAAACTAAACAACTTAATGAACTGTCAAAAGTTGTTGCGTGTATATTTGAATGGATACAAAGTATATTAGATGAGTTTCAGAAATATTAGTTATAGGTTCAAAGGATTTATATCAGTTTAGGGTCTAGTGTTAAGGTTTACAATTTCAAAATTAAACAACTCAAATGTGAAAACTAAACAACTTAATAAGCTGTCAAAAGTTATTGCATGTATATTTAAATGGATATACAATATATGAGATGAATTTGAGTAATATAAGTTATAGGTTCAAAAGTTTTATATCAGTTGAGGGTCTAGTGTTAAGGTTTACGATTTTGAAATAAAACAACTCAAATGTGAAAACTAAACAACTTAATAAACTGTCAAAAGTTGTTGCATATATATTTGAATGGATATAAAGTATATTAGATGAGTTTGAGAAATATTAGTTATAGGTTCAAAGGATTTATATCAGTTTAGGGTCTGGTGTTAAGGTTTACGATTTTGAAATTAAACAACTCAAATGTGAAAACTAAACAACTTAATAAACTGTCAAAAGTTTAAATGGAAATACAGTATATAAGATGAATTTGAGTAATATTAGTTATAGGTTCAAAGAGTTTATATCAGTTTAGGGTCTAGTGTTAAGGTTTACGGTTTTGAAATTAAACAACTCAAATGTGAAAACTAAACAACTAAATAAACTGTCAAAAGTTGTTGAATGTATATTTAAATGGATATACAGTATATGAGATGAATTTGAGTAATACTAGTTATAGGTTCAAAGGGTTTATATCAGCTAAGGGTATTGAAATTAAATAACTCAAATGTGAAAACTAAAAAACTTAATAAACATTTATTTAAAAGTTGTTGAAACTTTTATTTTGTAGGGAATTTAGGTTTTATGGTATACTTAAGCATTTAGGGTTTAGGGTTATCAGTTTAGGATATCTTATTGTTGTACGAGAGTGATGTCCATTGCGAGTTATGAGAGATAGAAAGGGAAACAGAAGGGACGTAAGGGTCAACAGTAGCGACGCGACTCTTAAATGAATTTTTTTAGTTCCTTTTATTAAATTAAACACAAAAGCGTCTCTTAAATAAAGTTTTTTTGAGTTGTCTAACCATCTTCCGCATAGGTTTTAATAAATACTCATTCTCTTCATTTTTCCATTAATCCATTTTACTGATCATGAAAAAACTGATGCTAAACCCTCATTTTCTAGATTTTCTGCCAAAAGTCCTTGAAAACATTCTCCTAAAGGTCACAATTTTCTCATACAGAGATATTTTCAAATGCAAGAGCGTTTGTGTGGCCATGCGCGATGCGGTTCAAAGAGAGATATTCTACCGAAGCGCCGATCTTTTCACTATGCAAGGGGATTGGTATTATTCTGATGGTGTGAATTTCAATTGTTTGTGTCTCCACAATGAAAACCCTTCTGCTATCTTCCTTATCGGGGCTAGGGACTTTTTCCGGACCGAGGACATGGAAGGCGGACTCTTAAAGATTAGGTTTGCCGCTGAGAATGGGTATAATTTGGCTCTCTACACCTACAGTCATCTAAAATGGATCATGTCCCCCGACATGGTCTTCAACAGTGATTTGGTCAATCTCATGGTCTGCAAAGCGGAAGATCCAAGCATCTTCTTAATTTTCGTGGAGCAACAGCTTGCCTCCATTCTTGCTCCAAAGGGTCACTCAAATTCACAATGTCTACTGTCGAGATACTTGCATGTGTCAAGTGATCAATAGATGGGACACATGTGGGATGAGTGGTACAAACCGGAGCCACTCTGCAATGCTTGTTTCTAGAAGATGGAAACATTCGCTTTCATTCGCGAGTTGCCTAAAAATGTTGTGGATTTGCGTCTTCAATACCCTTGACAGTCTCAAACGGTTTTTTTAATCAATGCCAATATTTCTTCCAACTCTTTTTATTTAAAAGTTAAAGTAAATCTATACAATATTATAATGAATTTTATTCTCTATTGATTACTAATGGTACCATTTGGTACTTTTGATTTTCTATCTGAATTTTTTTATATTTTTCTAAGAGCATCTCCAACCATAAACACTTATTGATAGGTTTTAGGGTATCATTTTAATAAATTGCTTAAAATTTGTTGTAAGTCGAAAATTTTAGGGTTTAGGGTTATTATTTTAGGATCTCATATTGTTGTCAATATTGGTTTCATAAACAAAACAAAAAGATTTTTATATTACCAAAAAAAAGTTATAAACATAAAAGAAACCAAAATGAAATTGTTCAAAAAAGAGATTGACAAACAAAAATTGAGTTCCTTTAATAAAATTAAACAGAAGTGACGCGTGGTTATAAGTTGAGTTCCTGTTTTCAATACATTTTCCTCGTAGGTTATGATTACATGATCTGAGGTTTCGTATATAAATTGTTAAAATTTATTAATTGCTCTTATCTTCTCTTATTTGTTCTTTATTAATTGCTCAGATATTTGTTAATTTTTAAAAATTTGTAGTGCGTATAAAATTGTTAGAGTGTTAAAGTGTGTAATTGCTCAGAAAAAGAAATTTGTTAATAAATTGTTTAGAATAGTGAAAAAGTTATTAACAATAGAAACAAATATAAAATTGTTCAGAACATATTTTGAAAACAATGGCAGTTTCACAAGATCGCCCTCATAAGTTCAACCTCCGGGATGACCGGGCTCATAACGACATCAGAAACGCCGTCAAAACTAGAGTAGACTGTGGTCATGGGCAAATCCAGTTTTGTGATTACCGGTGCAATGCACCCACTTAATTTTTATAATTTTCACATTGTCTTCCCAAATTTATGTTTATGTGTATTCAAATAACTATAGTTGTTTATATAATTACATAGTTTTGAGTATTGTGCACCCATTAAGAGTTCATGTTGCATTCGCCCCTGACTGTGGTATTACCATTCCCCTGGTGAATCCTCCAGAATCAGAGTTCACAGTATGTACCGCTGTTTTGATGCAGAGTCAGCTTCAATGCAGCAAAATAATCGACATAATGGCCAAAGGCCTTGCATTCCAGATAGCTCCGACAATAATAGACAATGAAAAAAACACAATCAATACGCATATACAACACATAAAATCCAACCTATAAAAGTATACTTACTCTCTATTCATAAAAACAAACGTCAGCATTGCCACCCTCTCCATGAATCCCATCGTTGTGACCGCTTGTTCATACATTACATCTTCTATGTACTTTATTCGACCGACTACGTGCATTGCATTATCAACATAATAGCATCAGGATTTTCTCTGTTTTTTGGCTCTGTTTTCTCTGATTTTGCACTGCATTTGTTCTGTATTAGAGTTACTAAATCTAACTAATCCTATTACTATTTCACAAGTATATTTCAATTACTATTTACAAAATCTAACATAAACATTAATCACTAAAAAAAGAAAAAGGTATCGGTTTCAGTAATGTAGACATGTAACCACAATTTCAACCATGATAACTCTGAGTACTTTATACATCTGGACTCGATGACAGGCTCGATACGCCTGATGGTGGTGAAATCATAGAACATAATATCCACAAACGAGCAAGTGTTCCAGAAGAACGTAATCGAGTGCCTCGCCAGAAAATTTGATAGCTCGACACTATCGCCTTCCTACATGAGAGAGATATTCAGATTGACGCTTGGTAGAAGGGTGCACTGGACATGGTTTCCAGTGTGGTCAGCAAGTATGAACTCCCTCACGATCCCGTAAGGGTATAAGGCCTGAAATATTTGAATCACCTTCACCCTAAAGGTGTCCTCGCACGTACCAGTGGTGAGATCTCTAACTTTACGAATTGCCATTGTTGATGAAGATGAAAGATGGAGAATGAGAGATCAAAATCTTCAAGATCAGATATCAAAATCTTCGAGTGATTTGTATTTTATCATATGCACATATTATAAACATCTTTTAAAATTATAATTAAAATATACT
>OVBE01011944.1:0-13412 GCA_900406425.1 Iberis pinnata
TTGAGGTATGTTAGGTACTTAGGTAGCCCAAGATGGATTCCCAAGTCAGTTACCTTTGTCCTCAGGAATGACCTTATCATTGATTGCACGTTTTTACCTTTCTTGCATTTGCTCTGTTTTGCATCCAAAGTGTTTNATGCATTTTTACTTTCGTTGCACTTAGGACCCTTTAGCACCCAAACCCTTTTTAATATCAGCTTGACTTTAAAGCATCCAACACATTCTCACTGCTTAGTGCATTCTCATTATGGATTGACATAAAAGCTCATACTACAACGTGGATTGATTGATAGCCCTTTATAGGACCAATATCCTACTATCACATACTGAGGAAGAGGTTAAGGTTGTCTTTATTGAATACTATAACAATATTTTTACTCAACCTCAATTATATGTTCCAGTAGATTATTCGCCTTTTGCTTCACCACATCCACGAGTTACAACCTAAATGAACTAGTCTCTTACCAAAAGGATTGATGATTTGGAAATTTGGACAGCTTTACAACAAATGGTTGATGAGAAGTCCCCTGGCCCAGATGGATTCACTCAAGATTTTTTCAAACATCACTGGAAGTTGCTCCAAATCTTATAGCTTTTGTTAAGAACTTTGTTGACCAATCTACACTAGATCCGAACATGAACCATACTTTCCTCTGCATGATCCCCATAAACTAAAATCCCCAATATCCGAAAGACTATAGGCATATTAGCTTAGCGAACGTTGCATATAAGGTCATATATAAAATTATGGCTAATAGGCTTAAACCTTTTCTTCATCAAATTATATCTTAGAATTAATCAACCTTCATTCCAGAATGATTGTTAAGTGATAATATTTTTCTTGCACATGAATGACTTTATTACCTCACCACACAGCAAAGAGTAGACCCTTATATGGCTTTAAAATTAAATATTTTGAAGGCCTTTGATAAAGTCAAATGGGAGTTTGTTAAATTTATGTTTAGAAAACTGGGTTTTGCAGTATAGTGGTGTACCTGGATAATAGAGTGTATCACTACTACCAGTTTCTCCATCTTACTTAATGGCATACCAGTGGGAAACATCAAACCTACCTCAATATGGAATACGCCAAGGTGATCCCATCTCTCCATATATATATTATTGTCACTGAGGGTCTCTCTTTTTTAATAGATGACTTGGTCTAAAAATGAAGGATTCATGGCTTTAAAGAAAGTGGTAATGGTTTGGCTATTTCACATACACAGTTTGCGGATGACTCCTTACTATTTTTCCGGGCTACAATAGCTAAATTTGGGGGTTTGTTGAACTTTATGAGGTATTATGGATGCATATCAGGAGAGAGGATGAATTTTGATAAATATGCATTGATGTTTAGTTGGAATTGCTCTCCAAATATATGTGTTCAGTTGCTGCAAATCACAAATATTTCCAAAGTAGGTGGATTAGGTCATTATTTAGGTTTACCTGAAATTGTGGGTAGAAACAAAATATAGGTCTTCTCATACATTAGGCAAAGGGTCCAAACAAAGTTGGAGAATTGGTCATCAAAGTTGTTATCTCCTGCAGGAAAGGAAACTCTATTAAAGACCGTTATAACGACCTTGTCTACATATACTATGACATGCTTCCTTTCTCCCAAAAAGCTAACACATATCTTAACTACTCAAATGCGGCGCTTCTAGTGGAATTCCTCATCAACCCAATGAAAGATCACTTGTATTTCTTAGTCAAAGGCAACAATTTCAAAAACAGGAGGTGGTATTGGATTTAGAGAGCTTTATTTGTTTAATATAACACTTCAGGCTAAGCAAGCATGTCGATTGTCAACAGTTCCTGATTCATTGGTTGCTCAAGTCTTCAAGGAAAAGTATTTCCCACATACGTCTATAATTCAAGCACAATTAAATCCAGATCAAGTCATGGTTGGAGGAGTTTATAGACTGGTCTTGATCTCTTGAAACAAGGTATTCATTGGTTGGTGGGTAATGGTAAAACCTTTAGGATATGGAGAGATAAATGGATACCAAGAGATGAGTATATGGCTGCAGAGATGGTTCACCAAAACTCTAATGAAAATATCATAGTTGATCATTTATTTGATCCTGGTAGTTTTTCATGGAGTCATGTCCAAGTTTTCAATAATCTTTCAGTTGTTGATGCAGAAGCCATTAGAACAATTTGACCCTCTCTGTTTGGATCACCTGACATTCCAATTTGGGAACATTCTCATTCTGGGGCTTATATTGTTCGTTCAGCCTACCACTTTGCAGTCAACTCATCTATTCAACACAATGTAGACAGTCAAACAAGATCAGTTGCTGCTTATATTTGGAAGCTCCCAATCACTCTAAAAATCCAACATTTTTTGTGGAAATTGTTATATAAAGGTCTAGTTGTTGGACAAAAAGTTCAAAAACGAAGCTATCAAAGGAGAGTTTTATTGTGTTCTTTATGTGGTGAAGAAGATGAAAAAATAAATCACCTATTTTTATTTGTCAGGTTTCAGTTGAAATTTGGCAACTGACTCCTTTTGAGAGCTTTTATATTTCTCAGTTAAACACTTGTAATTGCAAAACCTCAACACTTCACTTATCTTTAATCTCTATTGATGCCTACCTCCTTATCTATTATGGCGAATATGGAAGGCTCAGAATGCTCTTGTCTTTAAGAATAGAAGATTTGGTATCCCAGATATAATTAACAAGGCTTTGATTGATCTTCAAGAATTCTCCTTTGTTGTACTTCATGATCCAACTCAAATGGCTTCTGAATAGACAAATCAAGTATCTAAATATAATATGGAAATGAATGATGATCTCTTATTATACTCAGATGCTTCTTGGATAAGTATTTCAGATAGAAATGGTGAAGGCTAGATACTTATGAAACATGGTACCATTTTGATGCAAGGTTCATCCTCAATGGCAGCAACTCAATCACTTTTTGATGCAGAAGTTTACGCTCTACTAGATTGACTAATGCATATCTTAAGACTAGGCTATCAAGCACCTACAGTTCTTGTTGATTGTAAGAAATTGGTCATGCTTCTAAAACGACCTCAGACTTCTCAAAATTCTAAAAGATTGTGGAATGGGACAGCTTCAATTCCAATTAAGGATATATGTAATCTAGCTAGGATTCTGCAAGTAAAATCATTTGTACATATATCTAGGGACCAGAACAAATGGACAAATCACATAGCTTTTGTTGCTAGAAGATCAAATGCTCTATCTTTTGTAAAACTCTTATGCTAATCTAATATATATACCTGATGATAAAAAATAAAATAAAAAAGAGCCCGCAAAAAATAGAAAATATAACTATTATTATCCAAGTGTTCAACGGTGCAAAGTCCAATTGGACTGTCAACACGAGCAGACTAGGCCTGAGCATTTTGGGTAATGGGTCGGATAATAGCGGGTAGGGGTCGGATACGGGTAGTTCGGGTATGGAAAACTAATACCCGAAACATACCCGTAAAATTAAGGGTCGGGTAATAGCGGGTACGGTTTGGGTAAGGATCGGGTCGAGTAATTAAAATCAATACCCGTTTAATACCCGAACTCGTAATATATTTATATAAATTTTACTAATATGTGACTAAGTGTATTAAAATTTCAAAATAGTATAATAATTGATTATATCTTCATAAAAAAAGTTTAGAAAATTGAATAAAATAGTAACAAAATCGAAAATATGATACAAAATAACCGATTATATAAGTTTTTTAACGTTTATTAAATTATATATTTATTTTAACACAAAATTTATATTTATTTAGGAAGTTATTATCATTATAGTTAAATTTCAAAATAATTTTATAAATTTAGTTACGTAAACGGGTAATTCGGGTACCCAAATAATTACCCTTACCCGACCCTGACCCGTTTAAAATTTTTTTCTTGACCCAAACGGGTAATTATCATTACCCGTACCTGACTCTTACCCGTAAATACGGGTCGGGTGCATTTTTGGTCGGGTAACCCGACCCAAAATGCTCAGACCTAGAGCAGACTAAGAAGTCCAATAAGTTTTTAACTCAAATCAATTCTTTTGAGTTTTGTGAATCATAAAAAATCAAGCACTTGGTTAAAATTGGGACGACATGTATATCCATAAACAACATATTAAGAAAGAGGAATATGCTATAAAGAGGTGGGAAGAAGAGTCATTGGATGGTTGTATTATGATATTTTAGAAACTCAAGAAAGAGAAGAGCAAAAGTACTGGTTTTCTAAAGATAACAAGCGACTTGTTTTGGTTCAAAATATAAATACATTGACGATGAGATGGACTACGACTACAATGGTAACTAGTTATGTCGGCTGATTATGAGCTCAGTGAAACCATGGTTTCTCTGAACTAAGAATGCGGCAGCAGTTCCACAATTACACAATATAATTTGGTATTTGTGGAACCTACTGAAGAAGCTTGTTGCATGTACCAACGCCAATAGCTGCAGCGAGGTGCCAACCTGCGTGAATGAATGGTGTTTCCGGGAAAAGATCATCAGCTATGAACAAAGCTCCTCCCAACAATGACGACATCTTATGTACGTTATGAGCCGCTTTCAAATCTGGATCATTTAAGGCTCGTTTGGCAAATGCTATCTGAGTCAAAGTTAAGGTTTGAGAAAGATTTGCAAGGACTTTGATTTAACAACATGGAGTGTAAAGTTAAGAGTACCTCCATCATTCCGGTGTGAACAGCTGAAACCACAAGAGGTTGGAACGGTAGAGCCAAAGCTGATGCAGCCATCAAGAACTTTGGGTTCTCTTCCCTAAGAGCTCTTGATAGGCACTGTAAAATGTTGCTATTAGTTTTAGTTATATAGTCTTTGTAAGAGGTCAAAAAAGTAGAAGACTTTACTACTGTAGCGGTGGCTATCATTGTGTAATCAGCCCATCTCAGGTACTTTCTCAAATTCCCTCTTGAAGAATGATACAAACTTGATGCAATTCCAACTCCGATTAAGGAGTTTGCATACACCTTCATATTCAGATTTTTCCTATATTCTCCCAACTATTAGCTGGGGAAGAAGAACATCAAATGCAACAACAAAGATGATTACCTTGGTGCTTGCATGCCAAGGAAAATAAAAGGCAGTGATGTGATCACATTAGCAGCTGTTTCTATGAGACTTCGATCGCCTGTCAAATAAAGTAAGTTATCAATTTGAACACCAAATTGATCGATAAAAGAGGCTGAAATGCAAAGAATTGACTAGTGTTTTTTTAAAATCAGAATACCATGTATGCAGCCATGGATAGGTCTCAGGCATGGTGGTCTTTGTTGCCAAACACGTCTGCATAACATAAAAGAGAAAATCGATAAATTCGCATTTTAATCATGTATGAGAATTTCGTAACTAATCAGCATATTAACAATCCTATTAGAAGATAACTTACTCAATGAGTAGACTTTGTTTTGTTCCTGCATATGTGGATACTTGGCTGATAGGTTCAAAGGCGAAAGGTGAATGAGACACAACATGAACCCCATGGACACCCTCAAGGGATTTGCTTGTCTTTGATATGTTTTGAGGGCTCATGGGGATGATTCAATTTCAGAGACCACCAGGCAAAATCTCTGCTAGCCAGCAATTACCTTGCTGGTCTAGCCTGGCTTGACAGCTGCTGCTCTAATCATAGAACATTAATTGTAAGGAAGGAACATTGAAAATCGAATTATTGTAAATTTTGTTTTTGCCAGAGAGAAACTAAAATAAGATTTTCTCAGCGGTTTTTTAGTTTCATAACAAACCGTAGGGTTAACGCTAGCTAGGGATGTTAAAACGGGTCAACCCCCGCCCATTTAGGCCCGGCCCGTTTGTAACCCAGCCCGTTTATGGTTGGCCCGTTCTAGCCCGTTTAAAGGATAACCCGTTTGCAGCCCGTTTGTAGATTGGCCCGCGGGTTATATTGAGCCCGTTGGACCCATTTATTATTATTTTTTTTAACTGATTTTTTCAAAAAACATTTTTAGTATATGAATAATTATTTTATAATCTAAATTTAACACTATAATTATTTGTTGTTTTGAATTTTATAACCAAGTTGTATAATGAACTCTAGTTAAAAAAAAAATGTAACACTATAATTATTTGGTTTTGTGCATTAAGAAATGCCATTGTTTGTTGAGTTTGAAAATCCATGATTCATACACTGTCATTACAAAAAAAAAAAAAAAAAAAAAAANACTATCATATAATAGAATTCACACACATTTCTGATATAGAGTTATCCAAGATAAAACAAGTATAACTTTTCAGAGTTTGCAACACAACGAATGAGCTAGAGATTTTAATTAAGGAATCACATCATTTGCTTTCACAGATGAGACTCACAATCGCAAAAAAGCTAGTACATTAAAAGAAACAACATCCAGATAAGGATATCACAAAGAGGTACATAAACAAAATGAAGGTAACTAGAAGAAGTAGCAAATGATTATGAATGCGAATATAAGATCACAACTTAGGCCTGATCTAACAAAAGGTGCAAAGCATTATTCGACAATTCACATCTCTAGCTAGAGTCTAGAGACAGAAACACTATAAAAATCAATCCTACAAACAAAACTTTGGTCTCTAGCTCGAACTACGATCAACCACCAATTCAAATGTCACAATTATCAGATGATTTAAAAAATCAGAATAAAAAACCTTTCCGAGATCAATAAGAGATATTGTATTCCTGTTTCGAAGCAGATAAGAGCACTATATACTACCAAAAAAAAAAAAAACTATCTGGGTGTTTAAGTAAAACTGTAAAAGGAAAGCAGAGGGAAACAAGACCAAAATTCATATATCAGACATCTATAGAACCCTAATATATCTGACCAAATTCAAACACAAGCTCTAACAAAGCACAATTTAACTCTTGTAAAAAAATTAGTATAATTTAGTTAACAATGTCTTGATAATTGACAAAGACCAACTTGCAACTCAACTAATGAAGACCCATAGGATTTATCAAAAAGTACTAACCGGTAAACTCGAGAAACTCTTTTGGAGATTTGACCAGAAGATTGTGAACAGAGCAGGTGACCAAGAGAACCACCAGAAATAATAACAAAATTCCAGATTTCCAAGAACTCTACTCAGCTTCAAGGGACTATCAAGAGTGGAAGAAGTTTCTTCCGAAGAACCAACGATGTGCGTAGATGGGTGGGAATAGATCGGCGAAAAGGAACAAGAAAGATGTCGGCTATAGAACTATAGAAGTCAGAAAATGGATTTTTTCCTAAAACAACATACGACGCCGTTTGACATTTAAAAAAAAAAACTTAAACGGGCTAGCCCGTTTATGAACGGGTTAAACAGTAAAACCCGTATATCTAAACGGGTCAGCCCGTTAAAAACCCATTTATTTTTTTCTTAACTAGACATGTCACGGACCTAAAAATATGATTCTAGCCCATTTAAGCCCGCGGGCTTACGACCCGTTTAAACATCCCTAACACTAGTTAATGGTCAAGACTCAAGAGTTCTGGATTCACAAATTGGTCGCAGGAGCATGCACATAATCGAATTCGAAAACATATTTATGTCTGAATCATTACGTCTGGAACTAATTTTACTCCTTTTCAGAAGAATAAAAATAGATAAAATAAATTTCGATAGAATAAAACGTAAAGATATATTTAACTTAGCGATAGGAACCGATGGCACATGGATATGCGAGATTAAGTAGAGAACAAACCTTTGTGAAGTAGCAACGAACAAAGTCGAAATCGGACCTGAGCGGTTCAGAGAGGTGGATACTAATGGAAGAAAGTAGAAACAGAGGGAAAAGCTTAGGAGAAAGACAAGCAGAAAGAAAAGAAAAACACAAGAGTTGCGAATCTAAAAATCTTCACCTTTTGACTCTAAAGGCATATTCTCTTCCTCTTGGTTCCAATTACCATATCAAAACCCGGTGTAATCCAATTGCTAAAGATATGGGCCGAGCCCAATATTGCTCCCCTGTCCTACGGGACTGGCAAACTATAATACTAGTGCTTACTTCAGATATATAGATATAAATATAAATATATGGGTCGAATCTGGCCGCTCGCATAGCGAATGCATTTCTCCTATTTATGGAGTATGGGTTACTGGACCGGCCCATTGTGGTCCATAGATTAATGTGACAAAAAAAAAATATATGGGTTGAGCCCAGTTTTACTAGTAGTAAGTATTAACTAGTTTAAGTAGTCCATCTGCGCCGATTCAGCTAAGACAACGCTTTAGTCTTTAGTAAAGGGCGAGAGGAAAACTTTTCCTCACGAAAAAAATATTTTTTTATATGCAAATGATAATTATAAATTATCAGATAATTACACATGTTGGATTTAATTTTGAGTGACTCATAGCTTTGGAAAATTAGTATTTTACTTTTAATTTTTATATATTATAAAATAGAAAATTTGAAAAATATAAAAATAATTTAAAAAGAGAACTAATAAATATATTATAAAAAATTGGTAAGAATATAAAAAGTTATAAATAAAAAATTAACTAACATATAAATTTTAACTTGGAAGATGACAAAAAAAATTTCAAATATTTTAAGGAAATTTAGCTCTCTTTTCTAGTTTTTTGTATATTGTAAAATGGAATATTTGAATAATTTAATATGTTAATACAAAATTATAAAATGAAATAATATTCATATTATATTTTTTGTCAACAATAATTATATTCTATAGAAAAGGATAACATGGTAAAGAATGTCAAATATTTTTAAAAGACTATTTATTTACATAATATATATAATTTTAAGTGATATCAAACTTGTTAAAATCTTTAGAAAATTGTCTCCAATTTTTTAGATAATATAAATTGCATTAAAACACATATTAACAATAACAAAACACGAGTTTTAAAATAAATTCCACTATATGAATCTCAATGATACTAATCATTAATTTCATAACCAAAATATTTTTTTCTTACATATTATGCGGGCATTTATGTAGTATATATATATATATATATATAAATATATTCACAAAAGAATGTATATCTTTATTTATTGGTTATTCAAAAACAAGGAGAGAATCAACACACCAATAAAGTAAAAAAATTGCCAACAAAAGAAAAAACTATATTTCTATTCTTTGATTTCTTCGCCAACAAATATGCCCTTGAATTGCTCGTCTGTAGTTGTTGAACAAAGATGTAATACTACTATAACCTTTACGGGATTGTATCCAAGGCCTACAGTAGAATCAATTGATTGTCATGTCACTAAAATAAAATTTCACCTATGTTCTTATTAAAAGACAATTAATAGTTAAAAAAGGGAACTAAAGCAGTAATCCCAAACAAAAAAATAATAATCAATGATGATTTGTGATTATTCTAAACACGTTCACCACAAATCCGTTTAGCCAATTGGATATCTTTGGGCATGATCGTAGCCATTTTGGTGTGAACTGCACAAAGATTTTTATCTTCAAACAAACCAATCAAATCAAGATCATCTAATTATGTAATCAGCAAAACAAAATCTAAGAGATAAAAAACCCGATGATCATTTTAATCAGAAAGAGTTTTAAAGAGATGATGTGGACACTATGAGCAGGGCTGATCATGATAACTATGAGACCTAATACGGAGAAAAAGAGGCCTAATTAGGCGTGGGAAAAAATACAGGAACCTAGAAAAAATGGTTCTAGGTCGATTCCGGTTCCACCCAAACGATGGGTATAACCAAATATTCAAACATATATATATATATATATATATGGGTATAACCAAATATTCGAAATATATATATATATATCGGGGTAGGTTTAGTCAATTAGCAAATTATATTATCGGGTACTTTTTATTTTATCAGGTATATTATTCTATTATCGAGTACTTTTTGTCTTAAATATTTGGGTATTTTATTCTATTATCAAAAATTTCTCGTTTTATCGGGTACTTCTCATTTTATCAGGTATTTTATTATAGTATCATGTGCTTTTCATCTTAAATTTTACGTATTTTATTCTAGTATCGGGTACTTTTTATTTATTGGATATTTTTATAATTCGGGTTTGAAGTACTTGTAACCGAAATTTTTTGATAATTTTCGATTCCTCCGACCTAGAACCGAACCGATTGAAATCAACCTAAACTAATTATGAACCAGATTAAATCAACTTAACAAGACATTTATAGATAATCAATTAATAATACACATGAGTTACACAAAAATCAATATGAAAAAAGAAAGCACAAAAAAATCAACCTATAAACTTGAGGTCCAATCCCTATATTTCATAGGTGTTGGTTCATGCCCGATCTGACTATGAGAAGCATAGAAGATGCCCTACAAACATACAAGTGTTTTAATGTAAGAACTAATGCACAAATAAAATTTAATGGGTAATACCACGCAATAAACATTTTTTTTTTAACACATCTTTATTATGATTATAAAGTAGATACAAAATGGTCTTCTTGTAGCGGGATAAAAATACAATTTGGTACTACAACATATGATTCATATAAATTGATTGCACATTGATTTGCCTTTATCAAACTATGGGGTACGTTATTACTTCTTCGAGGGATCCATTGCAAAATAACATCTTTAAATCTCTTTCGCCAGTAGTCATAGTCTCGTATCCAATTCACAACTTTGTAATTTTGTGATTTGTTAGAGAGTATGGTATACAGTTGTTGGCAATCACCTTCAAAAATTACTCGTTCAAAACCATTGATCCAAGCATGTTGCATTGCCATGATTAAAGCTTGTAGTTCTGCTTCTAAAGTCGAGTTTACTTTATTACCTAATGCATGTGCTGCTTGTATATATCCACCATTTGTGTCGTGAAACACCCATCCACTTCCTGGCTTATTAACGGAGTTGAGAAATGATGCATCATAATTACATTTGATGTAATTCAAAGGTGGCTGTTGCCAATCTGAAAGAAATCTTCTTTGCTTGTCCTTTATTTTTATTGGGTTATTTATTCTCCAGTTTTCAGCTTCACTAATCGCCCTTTGGGTTATAGTTTCCCATGAATCGCGTTTATGTTGAAAGAGTAAACGGTTTCTTCGTTTCCAGATATGTCATAACAACCAGAATTCTCGATGATTGTAAGTAGCCTCATCAGCCAACTGTTTTGTTCTTGTCAGTAATCGTTCCAACTTAACATCAAATGCGCAAGATACATCGAGCAAATTAGAGTTGGGAGGTTGATTAGTTAACCATATATGTGAGATATGTGGACATAGAAAAAATAAGTGATTTAACGTCTCTTCTTGTCCACAATCTTGACATGCAGCATATGGAATTAAATGACGTTGGTGGAGTTCATATTTCGATGCCAATATATTTCTGGATATACGCCATAAGAAATGTTTTAATTGTGGTTGTATATCAAGTTTCCAGATTTTTAGATGTAGATCTTGAGACAGATGCTGGCCATTCGTTGGTGATGTTGGTGAAATTAAATCATAAGCAAGTTTATATCTCGATCGAACAGAATAACAACCATTGGCAGCATGTGACCAAATCACTAAATCTTCCGTTTTTTCTTTTGGTAATTTAATCTTTTTGATCAGTTCCGCGTCATCAGGAGATATCCATGCTCTCACTTGATCCATGTTCCAGCAATTTGAATCTGTAATTAACTTTGAAACAGTGTGATCGTGTTCAATGCCATCTTGATTTGGTGCTGGAGCTCTTGGAGGATGCGTAGGTAACCACTTGTCCCTCCATATATGTATAGAATTTCCATTTCCTATAATATAATTACAGCCCGCATTGAAGATATCTTGTCCAAATAAAATTGAATGCCAGCCATAAGACGGTTTTGTGCCTAGTTGTGCATTGTGTACATTCGTTGTTCGGAAGTACCGTCCTTTTAGAAGTCGAGAGAGTAAACTTTGAGGTTTATCTTTAATTCTCCAAAGTTGCTTTGCAAGTAGTGCTTTGTTGAATAGTTCGATATCCCTAAATCCCAGTCCCCCATCACGTTTTGGTATGGTTAATTTATGCCAACTTAGCCAGTGTAAAGACCGTGTTGTGTTTGCCGTAGTCGGTTTTGACCACCAGAACCGTGCCATAAGCTTAACAATATCCTCCCAATAAACATTATATTGTCTATAATTAACAAAATAACACCTAATGAGTAGGCTTACTATGCAATTTTTTTATAAAATGCCAATATACCCTTTCTCAATCACACTCTCTTTTTCTCATTCGATCTCTCTATTACCCAATACACAATATATATTATATTACCCCAATTTACATTTTTCCCTACACTTTTTTTCCTCTTCAGACACTTGTTTTTTTTATTAGTTTCACCAACTTTTTCTTTTCACATCTCATTTGTTGTGTGCCTAATATGTTTTTTTGTACTCTTACTTATTTTTGAGGTTTATGGTTTATACTTTGTATTTTAGGATTTTTAGTTTTTGGGTTTATGATTTATATTTGGGGGTTTAAGGTTTATATTTTGGGGTTTATGATTTATATTTTAGGTTTAAGGTTTATATTATGGGGTTATAGTTTATATTTTGGGGCTTAAAGTTTATATTTTGAAGTTTATGATTTATATTTGAAGTTTAAGATTTATACTTTAAATTTTTAGGGTTTATACATTGGAGTTTAGGGTTTATACTTGGAAGTTTAAAGTTTATAGGTTAGAGTTTAGGGTTTAGATTTTAGAATTTAGGGTTTATATATTGGGTTTAGGGTTTATAGTTTAGAGTTTATATTTTGGGTTTAGGGTTATATTTTGGGTTTAAAGTTTATATTTTGGGTTTTGCGTTTATATTTTGGGTTTTGCGTTTATATTTTGGGGTTTTGAGTTTATATTTGGGGTTGTGAGATTATATTTTTTTAGTTTCTATTTTGTGATTTAAGGTTTATATTTTTCTGTTTGGGGTTTATATTTTGTGTTTGGATTTTATATTTTTGTGTTCGAGGTTTATATTTTGTGTTTATGATTTATATTTTTGTGTTTTGGGTATATATTTTTGTGTTTAGGGTTTATATTTTGTGTTTAGGGTTTATATTTTTTGTGTTCAGGGTTTATATTTGGGAAATTGAGGTTTTTCATATATCCATAAGTTTATAAGTTTCATATTTTTTATTTTAGGTTTATATTCTTGGGTTTTGAGTTTCTATTTTGGGGTTTTGGATTTTTATTATATTTAGTAGTCCGACTATTATGTTTAGTAGTCCGACTATTATGGTCAATAGTCCGACTATTCCTGTGTCTATATTTCACTAACCAAATTCACTATTCACTATTTACAAAATATATATTCGTTTTATAATTTTAGTCTTGTTAGATTCATAAAAAATTTTGTGATTTTTTAAGTAAGATTTTATGATTTGATTATTTGAAATAAAAAGCTTAATCTTTAAAATAGAATACAAGTGGAGAGAGAGAGAGAGAGAGAGAGAGAGAGAGAGAGAGAGAGAGAGAGAGAGAGA
>OVBE01011945.1:0-7500 GCA_900406425.1 Iberis pinnata
ATGATGATGGTTGTGAAGCACTTGACTGGACAGGGACTTGTGAACTTGATTCACGAGTGTGTGGTGGTTGAGATGAACAACCTCGAGGCGCATTGCTTTGCCTTGTCCTTGATTGAGCCTGAAAATAAGTGAGAGTGTTACAAAGAACTTACTGCCAATTAGAGTGAAAAGACAGACAATTAAGATTAAAGAANGTTACAAAGCTTTGGCTTGTCCTTGTTTGAGACTGCCAATTAGAGTGAAAAGACAGACAATTAAGATAAAAGAACTTACTGGTTGTGAGCTACTTCCTCTACCAACTGTGTTTCTTGTAGAACTTGGTGTATGGGGTGGATTATCCTACATAAACATGAGATTGTTACAAAACTGTCAACTAGAAGAACATAAAAGGTTAGAATACCTGTAGAGGATGAACACGAGGTCTGCCACGTCTATTCTTTGGTCNCTTCTGATTTTGTTTTTTATTTTTAATATTCTTTTAATTAATCCCTTTTCTTTTAATTAATCATTTTTTTAATTAATTTGTTTTAATTTGTCTTAATTTGTTTTAATTTTTTAATCTTTAACGGAGCACGTTTTTAATTATATAACGGGAAAATAAACAGTGTCAAGTTCCGTTTAAACGGAGTTTACAGCGCCGCCATTTTCAAATTTCCCGCCTACAAAAGTGTAAGTTTGAGGGTTTAAGATATTAAATGACTAATTAGAATGTTTGTTGTGCTAGTAAAAATTTGTCAGGGTTAAAGTTGCTACTCAGTTACAACCTCGAAGTTTAAAAAGCTTTATTCCCTATAATTATATATACATATGAAAAAGTAGATTTGGTTAAATGACTAAAATTTTATTATAATTTGAATTGAACTCCGATTTCATACAAATGTGTTTTTATAATATCAATTAGTTATGAATAAAATTTTATCCAATTAAACGTGAAATAAAAAAATTCACAAATTACAAAAATCTGAAAGAGATATTTTATAAAGTATTTAAAAATTTGCATTTCAAAATCATTAATAAAACGATTAATAATAATGCTATCAGTAATGAATCATAAAAGTTTAAACTTAACCAGGAAAAAACTTTCTACTATTTATATTTCATTGTTTTCCAAATTTATATCATTGAATTTTATAAAACTAAAAAGAATCATATTATTCCTAACTAAATGAGTTATCAATTTAAAAGCAAAAAACAAAGTTGTATAAAATTTCATACATTAACTTTTCTTCAAGATGTTTTCATATTTATCTCTATATTTT
Source organism: Iberis pinnata (assembly GCA_900406425.1). NCBI lineage: Eukaryota > Viridiplantae > Streptophyta > Magnoliopsida > Brassicales > Brassicaceae > Iberis > Iberis pinnata. The sequence continues at coordinate 1,260 of OVBE01011945.1, forward strand.
TCTTCCAAATCATATTTATCTCTAATAAAATAAAAAAGAAAAAAATAAACTTTGATAAATAAACAAAATTTAATATTATAATCGTTGTCCTTTTCAAATATTAGATTTCAAAATGTTAACTATATTCATATTTATCTCTAATAAATTACTAACAGTAAATTTTAATACAACTCACTACAACATGTATCAAATTTTGTACTAAGATAATATAATTTGTCAAAATTTAAGTAAGTGTATTTTGGTAATATATGCTAACAAAAATTTGTAATTTATAGAATAATATACCGGGGGAAGCTTCCTATCATGTTCACGTGTCTTGGTTTAACGGTAATTACATGTTTGGTGGGTCTTAGATAGTACGAAATTACACCGGGGAAGCTTCCTATCATGCAAGAGATGCTTTTCAACCAACATGCAGTAGATTCGAAGCGGAACTTCGTTATATCTTTGGGTCCAACAAGCTTGTCCGACCTTCGCTTGTCCGACCTACGTTTAAGTGTTATTGAAGTTTGGTCCGATTATGGAAGCGTAATTAACGCTATTAACCATCCATCTCTTTGGCCAAAGTACATGAATCTTCTCCATAGGATTTCTCGCGTCAGTAAATCCTTCGACTCGGTCTCCTTCCATACGTCACCCCCTTCCGCCAACTTTATAGCAAGAGACATCGCCAAAAGCATTAGCAAATTTGATCTTTTCCAATCTTATCTAGCTTTGGAAGGTCCATCTTTACTTCATTCACGTACATAGAGAGAAGCTCAGGTCTTCTAGTAAGGTGGTAGTTTTAATTTCTAAATAAGTTTCTATCTAATTGTTATTGTAATTGTAATGACTTTGACTCTTTTTATTTTTTGATAAATGAGAAAAAAAATATATATATATTTTTGATAAATATAGATATGATAGTAAAAGCCGGAAAAAAAACTTATGGTAAAAAATTATCCTTGAAATAAATGATTTCAGAAATAATGGAATAAAATGGTTGATGAAAAAGACAGTCCAATTTTGAAGAAATATTAGAAAAGTTGAACGAGTCCTTTTGGTTGGTGTGACACTGTGACATCTTTCGTCTACAAATAAAATTAAAAAAAATGAGATTACAGCCTATTATCCTCACAAGTCACGACGCTTTAATGATGTCTCTTTTATAGTCTTTACTTCTTCCTTACTACAGGCACCAAGTGAAACCCTTTAATCATTCTGTCACAAAATCTCTGTTCTTTCTTTTTTTTGTTCCTCTCTCTCTCTGCTTCAATCTTCTTCGTTGTTCGTAAAGGTCACGCCTTTTGGTTCTTTCACAAGCTTCTTTCTAGATCTTTGAGTCCAAACTCAGGTCTTTTATATCTATCTTTAGTCCCTTAGTTGAAAAATTGAAATGTTATGTGCTGGTTTCAACTGTTGTAGATTGGATCTGGATATAATTCTGTGGTTTTGTTTAGGGCTTCTTAATTTGACAACTAATCTGTGGTTCAGCTATCTTCTTCTTGCTCAATTTCTTTTATATTTTGAACCTTTTTTCGATTTTGTTTTCTCTCATTCACAGCATTAAGCTATTTTTCACCTAGCAGATTTGTGGGTTTGCTACCATTTAACCTTTTGTCCTCTCTAGTTTGACTTTACTTTTCCATTGGCTACCTTTATTAGTTGACTCTGGTTGTGTACAAGAACCCACCAATCCCATAGTTTCAGTTTTTGTTTAACCAAATCTGTATTGTGCTTTTAATTGTACCTTAGTGTAGCTTAATAGTTAAAAAAGCTGCTAATTTTGTTTATTAGATCTTTCATCATTAGCTGTATTTAACAAGAATATTTTGCTTCCTTCTTAGCAGCATATTGCATACAAGCTGTTTTGGTGACAACTGACAAGAGTTCTGAGATGGGTTCTAGTAATTTTTTCAAGGCAATAGTTGGATTGAAGAGAGGTAAACACAAGAGCAACAAGAGCGAGAAGGTATGTTTTTCACATTGATATGATATCATCAATTCATTGTTAAAGTCAGCTGAGTTGTGTCTTGTAACAACAGGGATTCAATACTGTTACAAAGCCAAAAGCTTCTAAGAAGTCATTAGTTATTCGTAGTGAGGATTGGGCTGCAACTCGGATTCAGACTGCTTTTAAAGCTTATAAGGTTCATTGAGTTCATTATTACACAATTTATTAGCATGATTTTCACAATTACATTGAAAATTTAAGGATCTTGTATTGTTGGCTTTGTTGTGTTTAGGCTAGAAAAACCTTAAGGCGTCTAAAAGGAATAGCAAGAGCAAAGTTGTTAACTGAAAAACATCCAGTGAAAAAGCAAGCAGTTATCACATTAAAGTATCTTCACTCATGGAGTAAAATACAGTCTGAGATAAAAGCTCGTAGAGTTTGCATGGTCACAGAATGGCGTCTGCTTAATAAGAGATTAGAGAATCAACAAAAGCTAGAGGCAAAGCTTCAGGACGTTGAGGTTGAATGGAATGGTGGATCAGAGACAAAAGATGAGATTTTGGGAAAGATACATCATAGGGAAGAAGCAACGATTAAGCGAGAAAGAGCCTTAGCATATGCATTCTCTCATCAGGTATTATATAAAAACCGTTTCTTTTTCTTGTTTGTTGCTTTCTATTTGAAGAAATGGAAGTTTTAAAAATCCGTGGATGCGAACAGTGGAAACCAGATGGTAAGACTCAGTGGCTGGGAGGTTATGAGGTTGGAAATATTAATTGGGGTTGGAGCTGGAAAGAGCGTTGGATATCTGCTCGGCCTTGGGAAGTAAGATATTCATTGACTCCTAAGAAAACAAAGGTCTCAAAGGGAGTTTTTGCGAACTCGAGTTCACCGGCTAAAAGAGTAGTTTCATTATCATCAGTTTCAACCAAAAGTCCGATTTCTGGAGCTAAAAAGGAGGTGATACCGCGGAGATTGTCATATCCTGGCGCTTGAAGTGATTGTTTCTTGAGAGTATATATATCACTACAAGAAGAATGAAACTGTAAGATTGATTGAGGATATGTTTTATTGTGGTTATTTTGTTCTTTTACTGTGATGTAAATATATATATGTAGGCGACTATGGTGAATTCTTCGTTTGATTAATTACACGCATTTGTTTGTCTCTCATAGTGAAAAAAATAAGAGAAATCTCAAATTGTGCTTTGGAGTATACAATAGAACATTACTGGCAAAGGAAATAGTCACTAATTTCGTGAAAATGAAATGTACATTGAATAGAAGACTAGAAGCAAGTAAGCTATCAAGTAATTTGTTGGTAATGGGTCTAAATTGAATGTTCGGTAAACCTTCGGATTAACTCAATCTTGAGACTTTGAAAATGAGTTTGGTGTATGTTGCAAGCTAGTTGTGTTGTTGACTAGTAGATTTTGTTAGACTACTTACAATAGGAGGTTGAATAAAATTATTCAACCACTTAATAGTTACAATGGTGGGTTGAATAAAGAAAAAAAAAATGAAGTGGCATAATTGGGGTTGAATAGATTCAACCGAGTTGAATCACAACTTTGGGGTCACATGATGACACATGTCATCATATGATTAGTTGCCAAAAATTAAATATTAATTGTATATAGATAATATTATGTGTTGAATTTCTATTGGTTCTTAAGATTCTAGATTTTTTTTTTCACCCAAATTATTTGTTCTCAGTTATTGTATAATAAATTATTTTTTATATTTATAAATTCTGTATCAAAATTCATATTATTTTTTCCTCTATAAATAGAAACTTGTTTCATTTAATTTGGACACATAAACAAAATCATCAATGGATCTCAATAATAATCATTTTATTACCCAATACGAAAATAAATCTGCAATACAAGAAATAAATCTGTGATACAATAAATAAATCTGCAATACAAAAATAAATATGTCGTATTGCATCTAAATTTTTTAATTTTAATATTTTAATTAAAAATAATTATTTATTATTTGTAAAAATAATTTAAGTAAAACAAGAAAATAATTCTTTTTCCAAAAGATATGATTTTAGTTGTTTTAATTTAGTTCTAATTGATTATTATTAATTTTAGTCATATTTTTAAAAATAAAAATATATAAAATAAAAGTGGTGGGCTATGAGGTTGAATTTTATTAAACAAAACTATTGTAGAGTATAAAAATTGAATATGTATTGAACTAATATGTGGAGAAGAGAGATGATGACGTGGAAGGCTAAAAATGAAAAAGAGAGATTGAATTATTTGAACCTTATGTTAATTAAACAGAAAAAAAGTCACATATAAATTTGGGCTTTTTTGGGCCGTGTTGAACTCTGAACTATAAGCCCATATAGAAAACATATCTAACATGCCTACACTTGTGTATATTAACATTAGATTTGAGAAGAGTGTAGGGCAAAGAAGCTTTCACTTTACAGTGTCATCGCAAAAGATTCCACCGCTCAGAAGGAGACGATAGTGATTTGCGTTTGATCTTCACTAAGCAGTCTTCCAAGTCGTCTACTCACTTAGGTTTGTACTTGCTATAGCCTATATGATTTTGGTTTGGATTAAACTATAACCTTCACACTCTCTAGTATTGTGGAAGACGACGACAATGACGACGCAGGAGCTTGCGATGGAAGGGGAGAAGCATTTGGAAGAAACTATTGAAGCCGCCTTTCAGATAATTTCCGCCATGAACGATGAACTTTGTAATCCGTCCTTGTGGTCTACATCCGCCGCTCACACGGGATCCAACGGCACGGCTCTCATTTCCTCAGATTCTGATGGACCACCGCATCATTATGAATCTGGTAGTGGCGGAGGAAGCGGAAATAGCGCTCTTGATGAAGCTAGTCTTCGCTATAAGAACTCCGTTACTTCGCTTCGTGCTGTTCTTGCTGCGATTCCCAATTCGCACAAGGCAAAAGAATCTGAAACTGAAAATGGTTTAGGAACTCCTGAAAGTGAAGACGAAATTGATAAATTGGAGGAACAAGCCTTAAGCCTCAGAAAGGAAATTGCAAGGAAAAATGTTCATGTCAAAGAACTTATAGATAAATTTCGAGAACTTATCGCAGATATCTCGACATGGCAAAGCCCTTGTTCTGTTTGAGATGTTTTTTGAACAATGTTATAATCCTTGGTTCTTGGATTCATCATTGATGTATTAGTTGATTGTTAAACTATAACCTTCAGAATCAATGGTTTGAAAAGGAATCAAGTGTTTTGCCGAATGTGGGCGTTTTCTCTTATCTTATCGGTCTTTGTATTGGAACGTAATGAAGATGTGATTATAGATTGATAGTTGTGATAACATGGATGATATGTGGTTTTTTTTTATTTTGTTGCAGGATAAGTTTGTTTATCAGGTGGTAAAGCAGAGGAGCATGATAAAAATGATGAGATCATTGCAACTAGAGAGGCAGAGGAGCCCTGCGCTTGTTGATGTTGTTGCTTTCCTCAAACCATTTATTTCTGAGGTATCAGTTATCAAAAAGTTCCCACGGTCCTCTTTTGTTCTTTCTAATCCTCTTTTCCTTTAAAGAGGAATGCATGTTCGTGTGAGGACACATAGTTACAGTTGATTGTAAGACGGATTTATGCTTTGAAGTGTATAGGCCATATCCTTATGAATCACTAGGCCATACAGGTTTCAGTAAACGATTTTTGAAATTTTGTTCGTAGTTCTTATACAATTTTCTTGTGTTCTAGTAGGTGAGTAATTTTAATTGTATTTGTAGTGGTGTATCTATTTTAACACCAGAATAGCTCTTCAGACTGAATAATTAAGGAAAGTTTAAAGCCACAAAAGACAAGGAAACCTTATGGATCTTGTTTTCCTAGCTGACTTTGACTATGCAAGTCTTAACTCTAGTGTAATGTCTGAAGATTGGTGCAGCATGTTATGGCCTTTCGATATGATTGTAAAATAATAATCATATTGGGCATGAATCTTTTCTTTTATAAAGAGTTCAATGTGAATGTGTGTTTGTTGAGTTACTATAGCTTGTAACGGGACGCATTATTAGAATTTAATCTGAGATCTCTCGCACCCTACCACTGAACTTTGGTTCTAAACAAATGTCTTGGAATTATACTCAATTAGGCGCTTCCTTCTTTTCCTTTGTCTGCAGAATACTGCTCGAGTTATCTGGTTGGAATATTATCAAGACAGAAATTTTTGTGCATATTTGACCAGAAAGCTAAGGTATGTTGTGGTAATGCTTTTAATTTAAAGCTGAGCTAGATTAGGGAATTGTTTACTCAATTGTTGTCCTAAAAAAAAAGTCTCT
>OVBE01011945.1:12500-13762 GCA_900406425.1 Iberis pinnata
AATGTCTAATCTCTGCAATCTGATGTAAAATGCTTATAGGTTGAAGGCCTTTAGATATGTGGAAAATGAAGGGGTACACTAGCATTCTAAACAAGAATCATATTGCTGAACCAACTGTTTGGCTATTATCTGGTTGCTATGTTATCAAGACGAGTGTGGAAGTCTGAATCCTGAAAGCCAGGGTATGTAGAAGCAATCTCTGTTATTTACGGCTCGGGGTTGATTGAGCATTGTTCTTAAAAAATGTAGAGCTCAAAAAACACAGGAAAGTCGTCTACAAATTGAGCTGGCTTTCAGGACACACACTACTAAAAACATCAAGGGGCATTCTGAGAATCGAACTCGGGACCTCTCGCACCCAAAGCGAGAATCATACCTTTTGTTGATAAGATCTAGTCTAAACACTGAAGGCATTGGTGTGTTGCCTTTGGATCCACTTTCTCTATGTCCTGCTCTATAGTTTTGATAGAATTATAATTTGGTTGCTGAGATGTGGCTGTTGGTTCTACGAACTTAACCTCGTGTATATATATGATGATAAATATACATTTTGCATTTTGTTCTATCTATTACTTTAGTTATGTTATTTCCTGCAAAATCTAATTTCAAGCAATATGTCTGAAAATAGGGGTGTGTCATCTTGATCTTGCTTATTAGGATTCTCATTGCCCTTAAGATTTTAAAAAGGAAAAAAGGGGGCATTCCGAGAATTGAACTCGGGACCTCTCGCACCCTAAGCGAGAATCATACCACTAGACCAAATGCCCACTTGTTGACTCAATTAAAATTTAAACAATTATATTAGATGCTGTTTTAGTTTTATCATTTCTTATAGTGATGGTGTTAGTTCTTTTTTGAAAAAATTTGCTAATAAGGTATCTTTATGTTTTCTAATAAGGTACTTTACAAATCTAATTAGAAGATAAGGTACTTCATCATACCAAATTATTTTTCTATCCCCAATTAAATATAATACCAATTATTTATTAATTTTATAAATATTTAAATTGATTGTATATCATTAATATATTTCCAAAATTGAAAACACCAAAAATTAAAGAAATATTAAACTTTAATGAGTGAAATTACCTTTCTAATATCTACAGTTGTCTTATTGAAGTCCAAAAGTCTCTTATAATTACGTCTACATTACGACCTCTAACGCAAAAACCAAGTTTGACGTATTCAACAATCTCATTCACAAAGATAATTTTCGAACACAAATTCGCTTCATGTGGATGACTTTCATTCACAAATACAAC
>OVBE01011947.1:389-11146 GCA_900406425.1 Iberis pinnata
CAATGGACCAATGGTATCTGGTTTCTGTAATAAGATGCATATAATAACTGAGAAAACGTCTTCAAATTTTTGGTATGTTTATTTTTGTTATTCTTAAAATCTTGTCAGTTTTAAAATATTAGAATTATATATCATAATCTAAAAGTAGGTTTATGCTGCACAACGGGATATAATTTAGAAGGTGAAAATATAAATGCTATTTGATTACTACGACAATGATGGTGTTTGGATTGATCATCATCCAATTGCTAATGTAAAATACAACACCACCACTTTTACCTGTCTTATTATATAGTAATAATATTGATTTTCTTCTTTTTTTTTTGTCGTTTATTGGACACTACGGGCTGTCCAGTTAGTCCTTAATCAACCGTAATCTCGCGGAAAGGTGGAGAAGGCTTAGTTGCCACTTCAACTACCGGCACTTCTCAGTTATAGTATTGGTTTAAGCAATAGATATATATGACTTAGATTAAGAAATATCTCTTTTAATTAACTTTAAGAAAATAACTCAAAACTTAAAGCTCTTAATGTCACAACTTTGACATTTCCTTATTTAACCACCAATTTTCTATTCCTTATTAGATTACATATAATATTAGATAACTCCTAAATATTCTAGATATCTCCTAAAATATATAGCTAATCTCGTAAGCTTATCTTATCTAATCTTAAATAGGAAACTTTCCTTTTCTCTCAAGCTATCTTAAGCTTAGGTTAACATATTGCCCTTTAAGCTTGATCTTGACTTTTGGTACTTCTTGAACTCCAATGAGTTCTCTCATCTCCTAGAACTTAATCCTTCCAAGTGCCTTGGTTAGTATATCGGCCTTCTCCTTATTCCCCGGAACATGCTCAACTTCAAGCAATTCATTTTCAACACATTCTCTAATAAAATAATACCTTTTATGTATGTGTTTATTTCGTCCATGAAACACGTGATTCTTTGTGAGTGCAATTGCAGATTTATTATCAATCAAAATTTTGACCAAAAAAATATTATCAATCAAAATAGACACATTTTTCACGAGTTTCCTGTGATTTCGCCGAGCATATCTTGAAGCCAAATGGCTTAATTCGCAGTTTCAGTGGCAGCCATACACTCATATTCGCATGAAGACAAGGTAACTGTTTCTTGTTTCCTTGAGCTCCAAGTTATTGGACAATCATTAAGATAAAAATATGTCCAATTGTACTTTTTCCATCATCTAAATCTTCGTTATGACTACTATCGCTGAAACCTACCAGACTTGGTTTTGTGGAACAGTTAAATACTAAGACAAAAGAGCATGTACCTTATATGTATCTTAATACTTGTTTTAACGCGGGGCCATGTGATTCTTTCGGACATTGCATATAATGTGATAAAACTCCAACGCAATAGGCAAGATCTGGTCGAGTGTTAAGTAATATCTAAGGCACCCAGTAATTCTTATATACTTGGTTTCTTCTATGCCTTTCTCTTATTCTGACTTTGATAGCTTCAAGCCGAGATTGAACGGGGTTTGCGATGCATTGCAATCGCCTATACATGTTTCGTTCAAGATTCTAGAGGTAGACCTTTCTTGCATCAAAGTAATACTCTTCTTTTCTTGTATAACTTTGATGCCAAGATAGTAAGTCAACTTACCTAGATCACTCATCTCGAATTTCATCGACATCCCCCCTTAAATTCGAGAATTATATCCATTGAAGTTCCAGTTACAAGTAGATCATCAACATAGACAACTACAAGTAATAGTTGATCTTTCTCTTCTTTTCGATATATTGAAGCTTCCTTAGTGCATCTTGTGAATTTTAATTCTAAGAGAATTTTATTCAGTTTATTGTTCCATGTCCTTGGTGCTTGTCTTAACCCATATAATGCCCTTTGTAGTTTATGAACTTTATCTTATTTCCCTTCAACTATGTATCCTTCTAGTTGAGACACAAAGACTTCTTCTTTTAACTCTCCATGGAGAAACGCTGTCTTTACTACAAGTCTTGTTTTATATTTGTTTATGATTCCGTCAAAATTTATTTTGATCTTGAATACCCATTGTAAACTTATCCGTTTAGCTTCTTTAGGAATATCAACCAGCGTCCAAGTCTTGTTTTTCTCTATTGAAGTTATCTCTTCGTCGCATGATTTTCTCCATGATTCAAGCTCCTTCTCCTCATTGTAATTCCATGGCTCTTTGTCAATAGCCAACAATAGCCTTTCTCCTTCGCTTTCCCCTATCAACACATAGTCGTTCAAGTACTTTGGCGTAATAATTGTTCGTGTGGATCTTCTCAGCGTTACTTGACTAGGCGAGGTTTCTTACTCTTTTTCAGCCTCATTTATGTTGATTTGGTCAGCCTCCTCGACATTAATATCTCTAGAGTCGGTTACTTCCTCCTCTTCAATCTCTTTGTTATTTTCCTCTTCTTCTTCATTCCTTCCTAATATTGATTTGAACATCTCTGATTCTTCGTTTATCTCTTTATTTGAGGTGTTACACTTCCAACTTTTGTTTTCATCAAAGATCACATCTCTACTCACAACTATGTCCTTCCTTGTACGGTCTAGTAGTCGATATGCCTTTGAGCATGGTTTTGTTCCGAGATGTACGAGTATTCTTACTCTGTAATCAAGTTTTCACAAATTTTGAGCCTTTTTCTTCGTATAGTTGTTGCAACCAAAGATTCGTAGGTGTTCCAAATTAGGTTTCTTGTCCTTGAAATATTCATATGGTATTTTTCAGCTTAAGTTTTTGTTACAACTCGATTATTGAGGTAGGTGGCATGTCTCCTTGCTTCTCCGCAAATAAAGTTTAGAAGATCTGTGTGTTTTTAGAATGATTCTGGCCTTCTCTAATAGGGTTCTATTTCTTCTTTCTACCACTCCGTTATGTTGTGGAGAGTAAGGTGCAGTAAGATGCCTTTGAATTCTTGTTTTATCGCAAAAATCTTTAAAATATTGAGAGGTAAACTCACAACCTCTATCTGCTATGAACATCTTTACTTTCTTTCCAGTTCCTAGTTTGATTATTGCTTTAAACTTCTTAAAATTTTCATAGGCTTTGCTCTTTTCTTTCATTATTATGGTCCACATATAGCGTGAGAAATCATATATTAGCACAACTATATATTGACTTTGTGCAGCTGTAGGTGGATGAATTGGTCCATAAAGATCTCCATGTAAAAGTTGTAGCTTATATTTTGCGCGATAAGAGGTAGCGTGTGGGAAAGCATGTCTTGTTTGTTTACCTAGTAAACACGAAGAGAATGTTTCATTTTCTATAAATATATCAGGTATACTTAAGAAAAGCTGCTTCTTAATCATCTTTTTCATGGTTTCTACTCCAATATGTCCCAATCTTGCGTGCCACATTTCCGAATTACCCATCGCTGTAGTTTGTAGACACTCGGCATTTTCTACTTCCATGTTTACTTTGTAGATGTGATTCCTTGATTTAATGGATTTTACTAACACATTTCCATCTTTATCGAACATTAGTAGTTGGTTTCCTTTCATCGTGACCTCACATCCTGCTTCTGTTGCTTGTCCGAGAATAATGATGTTTCTCTTTAGACCTGGTATGTAGTACATATCTGCTAGTACTTTCCCATTCTTGTTGATGAACAAGATTGACCTATTCCCTTTTATGTCAATTCGCGAATTATCACAAAATCTGAATTTTCCCATAATTTTCTCATTAATTTTCGAGAAGTTTGCTCTCCCTCCTGACATGTGGTTGCTTGCTCCATTGTCTAGGTACCACACATTGTTCTTGGCTAGATGTGTTTCGTATTGTCTTGGGAATACATTTTCTTCATTGAGATAGACTACTTCATTCATCATGATATCGACTATATCATGAATCATCAGTGTATCAGCTTCTTATGTATCATCCTCATTGTCTTCTTTAGTAATTTGAAGCTTAAGTAAATATCTGGATAAACTGATGCATAATGTCCAAACTTATCACATATGTAGTACATGTTCTTAGACTTATCTTTCTAATTATTGGAACGTCCACGACCTCTCTCTCTTTTGATGCAAAACGTCCCCCTCTTCCTCTATTCGTATTTTAGGTTTCTTGAGATTCACTACAAGAAAAAATTTCATTGATAGCATACGATTTGAGCTATTATACGTCTTTGGTAGCGTTTTCATAAACGCTATGTATGTGGACGTAATCGTGGAGTTTATTTTTGATAGCACTAAAGTGTAATGCTATCATAATTTAAAGCTATATAAGAGCGTTTTTTGGTGCTATCATATGTGATATTATACAATAGCGTTACCGTAATTGGCGCTATAATATGACTCCTTTTATGATAGTGTTATTGTGAATTGCTATAATATGCCTTTGTTTACGATAGCGTTAATTTTATTTGCTATAATATGTCTCTGATTACGATATCATTATTTATTTTGCTATAATATCTATCTTTTAACGATAGTGTTATGTTATATTGCTATATTAAGCCAATATTTACGACAACGTTATATTATATTGCTATAATATGCCATAACGTTTTTTTAATGTTTTGCTATTAATGTGCATTTGATGGCACATTTTATATGTTGTTGATTTGTTTGTAAACCTCATTGTAGTACAATAATGCAATTAAAAAAAAAAAATCAAATATATGATAAATTTAAAAACACAATATTCATACAAGTTTGTTCAATTATCATCCATACTACTTTTCAAGTCTTTTATTACAAAAACCAGACATAAATTCCAAACTTACCAAGTTTATACCAATATTACTTTATCTTCAGGCCAAGCAATGCATGATCCAAGTGCATCTCCTAGCAACTCTATTTCATCATATGGCCTTCAAACTTGAACACTATTGATTTTAACAACATCAACCCAAACTCTAACTCCTTTAGAACCTAGTTGAACAAAATGAACTTTGTTATTTGGATCGTTTGTAACCCAACATCCTTCAGCCACATAACTACATACCAACTCGATGCATCATCTGTTTTTTGAGTAGAATACTTGTCTGGCTTGAGATGCTAATATGTATGGATATTTTTTAAAGTGTACTTGACTTTGGTTAAGGTTAACTAGTGTGAATCCATCTTCTTCCTTAACTTTGTTACCTTTAACAGCTCAATGACATTTAAAAATTGGTATATAGAAAACATTGTAATCTAGCAGTAGTATGTCCACTACTGATACACTCAGGTTTTAACCAAAATATATTCACTGCAAGTGCACAACAAACGCAGTAGTATAAAAGGGATCGAATCCATAGAGACCAGAAAAGCATGACTCCTAGTTTAAAATCGAGTTAAGCTAAGAACATATTAAAAATGATGATTGTAACCGAGAAATGAAAACAACGATAACATAAAAACGATTAAAAAAACGCTAGGCAATAGAGAATTCCGTAGGTATTCAGGTTAAAGGTCAATGTTAACATGCAGGATTGATTACTGAAAATAATTCCNTGACTCCTAGTTTAAAATCGAGTTAAGCTAAGAACATATTAAAAATGATGATTGTAACCGAGAAATGAAAACAACGATAACATAAAAACGATTAAAAAAACGCTAGGCAATAGAGAATTCCGTAGGTATTCAGGTTAAAGGTCAATGTTAACATGCAGGATTGATTACTGAAAATAATTCCCAACTCGAAAGACAACAATAGACTAATCTTCTCCAGAAGTATTAGACCCTATTCTCGAATTAGTAAATACAAACTCCCGCGGTAGTTAGATAATTCGATCATGCATTTCAATTCATATTCGGTAAGTTCATAAGCCCCTAAGACAATACTCCCGCAAGCAAAGACACTTATTCATCTAGATCAGATCAGACTTCTATACCAAATCCCTTTGAGTTTATAATTCTATGATCAATGAACTAGTCAGCTGCTCTAATTCATGCACTAAGAACAAATCTAGACTGAGAACCTAACAAGTTTCAATCCATTCTGTCAAACCCTAACGATTAACCTGGTTTCCCCTAGGAAAACCCTAAAACTTAACAAAGAGACTACTCAGACATGATTGCAGGAGCATAAATCATATATTGAGTAAAAATTGAAGAATTAAAAAGCCAAATTGTATATAAAGAAATCAGAGTTCAGAAATCCTCTCAAATACAGATGTAGATCTCTTCTCTCTGGAACTCAGCGATAAAACTTGTTCTAAAACCTAATAAAACTTCTCTCTCTAAAATAATAAGCCAAAAGGGCTTTATATAGTTTTGAAATCAATTAAAATAAAGTCTAAATGATAAATAATAATAATAATGATAGATCTTGAGGTCAAATGCGTATTTTAGCTTGTTTCTCATTCTGCTCGACATAGGGGATCTATCGATCTAAGCTTCTAGGGATCGATCGACCCAATCATGGATCTATCGATCTAAAGTTTCGAAAAAATCCAAGTGCTTTGGATCGATTGATCCATGCTTGGATCGATCGATCTGTCCTTGTCCGAGATCATTCTTCATTTTGCACTTGAATTCTTCCAAAAGTCGTCCTTTTTGCTCCAGAGCGTCCCAAACACTAAATTTCCTAAGAACATACTAAAAATACTCGTATAACACTAAATAATAGGTATAAATACCGTCTAAAAGGTGTTAAATCCGATTGATATCAACTCCCCCAGACTTAGATCTTTGCGTGTCCTTAAGTAAAGCAAAAACCATATCTGAAGAAGAGGTTTGAAACTGACCACACAGGAACTCTCAGAATCTCAGCAACCCAAGTTCAAACATCAAAAAGTACAAGACACCAATCCTAAACAACCACTGCAAATTAACTGTTTACCACCACATAACCAATAATATGCTTCTTACTCTAAATCCCAAATCAGTCAAACCATCAAATCATTTCAACCAGCTCTCTACATTCAAATTAGTACAAATGGTGCGTTCTTGCCTATGGGGTATCGATCAATGCCCGCTAAAGTATCTTTTCTATCAAAGTGGCCATACCTAACAGAGCATCCAATGACTTCTGGTCCCGACTTTTTTCCCCTTTTCTCACTTATTTTTGAAAAAATCGTACTTTTATGAGTTTTTCTTTTCTTTTTTATTATTATTTTTTCCGAAAGAACCGCACTTTTCTGCGTTTTTCTTTTCTATATTTTTTCTTACTGCTTTTAAAGCAGATCGGCAATGAATATGGACTTCTAGGTCACGCTTTCAACACTTTTTCTAAACCGGTTTTTCTGAAGGGATGGAGAGAAAGGATCTGGATCATACTGAAAGAACTTGTCGGTTTTACAGAGAATTGAAGAGCAAAATACCCAGCTTTCAAAGTATAACCAACACCATAAGCAAGAAAATTAAGATCAAATTTAAGTCATATCCAAATAGAGCTAGCATCAAATCATTAACTATCCAAAAGACCGGATCTTTCAAAAGCATATAAATTAGTCAATGGGGTTCCAATCCTAAGTGCAACAGTTAATCTAAGTCAACAGTCAAGTAGAGAATGATATCGAACTTACACCGGGTTAGTAGTCATCATAGATTCTGGTCATTATTCCTTCGACTCGACTAGACTCATCTAACAAAACGAAAAATTTGAAAATTTTCGCCAAAATTACAAAACACCAAAATAATGTTAGTAACTACCATATCCCCTCCCCCATACTTACTTCACACCATCCCGGTGTGAAAATATATCCAGAAGAAGGAAAAATGATCAAAATGTAAATAAGTTAAAACACCAAAAATCCAAAATAAAAACAAAATAGATAAATCCAAAGTGAAAAAGAAAAGATAATCAGGAATTGATCAGTCCTAAGCCTGCCCCGAACTACCAGCTCTTCGCGCTTTGCAACCTGAAGAATCCTCCTCATCACTCCTATATCTATGTGCTCTGAAGCATGCCGGTCGTCTGATCTTCGCTAATGCGCCCCATATCCTCTAAACCATGATGTGGGTCCTCTCAGCAGCATCTGCTGTCCATATGATCGGCTTGGCGTCCGTGAAGTCGGGTCGCCGAGGTGGCAAGCCATACTCAATGTAATCCTCAGGTAGGATAGGTGAGTCATCCTCTAAGCTAAGGTCCCGCTGTTTTCTCTGAGTAGACCGTCTACTACGAACCAACCCTCGTGAAAGTTGCAGTGCATCAGATACAGGTTCAACCCCGTCAACTAAGCGATCAACTCCCGAAAGAAAATGAATGTTCTCCAGGAAAGAGACGCTAGTGAGATCCTCCCGCGGCAGCAGGATCTTGCACTTTAGACCTCCCGAGTATAGAAAAATATAAGCTCGGTCCTTGGTAAACCACCTGGTCGAGAAAAGGAAGGGCCAATCCACTCGGTTGCTTGACACCGCTGGGGTAAACAACCCAAAAAGAATTCCGACGTGTAGAAAAACCGGGGTAACCAGGCTACCCGTCACCTTAACTCGAGATGGGTTCCTCAACGCATCTAGCTTCCGGCTAGCTAGGATCTTAGCAAAAATCCATCCAAGGTTGGCATCATGGCGAACCGGATCCTGGTCAGCCTTATATGTCACCGTTGTGTGATGGTAAATGGCGAAATAGAGGAGGTCAAGATCCTGAGAACTGACAACTGCCGCTTCAGACTTTCCAAAGAAAGTGCACCCCAATACCTTGAGTGCAATACGGACAGCCAAGTTGCGGATACCGGTAAGCTTTGCCTCTCGAGACTCGTACCGCCCGTGTGCTATAACATCCCACAAATCCGTGTAAGAGTAGAAGTTGGGCAACTCAGGTAGATGCCCTTTGTCCCGAAATATGAAAATAGGACCGAACTCCGCCATCAGAATCGTGTAAAGAATACCGCAGCAAAAGAACTGTACCTCAGTTTTGACGATATATGGGTTATGCAAATCTGGACCGGGTGTGTAGATGCGGACCGAGGCTAAGAATTGCCTTGCAAGATCGGGATAGAGAGTGTAGTCTTGGAACGGGAAGGTTCCGAGACCCATCCGGTGGAACAACTCCACAACATCACCGTCTAATCCCAGCACCGCTAAAGTCTAATGAAAGGCAAACCGGGTCGGCTCCAGCTTAGTTTTGATCAAAGTATTGTAGAACATTGAATCGTACTGGTCCCATTTGTCGGAGAACTTGCGCTCCTTCCAGCCTTTGTGACATTTGAGATGTGAAACCACCAAATTGAGGCGACAATTTTTGAACCGCGTCCTTGGTTTCTGAGGCCATGGAGATTGAGTGAACCTTGGATCAAGGACCGGATCGACTTCTTCGATCTCCTTGTTTTTAGTGCTGCTACTAGCGACCACTTTTCCCTTTTCCTTAGCGGTTGCTTTTTGTCTTTTTTGCCGCTGGCGGTCTTGCAGAACTCGAGCGATCGGTTTGTGGCTGAGTCTGCTTAGCGGTTCTGCTCCGGGTTGATTTCCCTGTTCTTATAGTCGCTGGTGGACCTCCTACGTCACTCTCGTTTCCAGAATTATCCGAATCGTATCAAAGTTACGTGTAGCCATCCTGAAAAGAAAAAGACTTCGAAGCTTAATGAGTGTCTCGTTCAATTTAAAACATCTGTTTCATGAAGTATCATATCCAAACAACCACTTTCAAAGGTTTAAAACAATTCTAATGAGAATTTTCAAAAGAAATCGTAATCAAACCAATAGAAATCAAACCGAAATTTTCTAGCAATCCATATTCAATCCTAGAGAATTCCACATTCCCAATCAATCCAAACAACTCAATAGAACCATCCAAATTTCACAAATCCATAAACCCCTTTGAAAATTCAAACCGAACTTATCAAAATTGAAAATTCGACATAAATCAACAAAAATTCATATGCATGTATCAAATAAAAATAAAATACATGTCGGTAAGGCCATAATCCATCAATTCCAAACCCTAAATCAACCAAAATCCTAAATCCCTAAAAACCCCCAAAATTTTAAGAATTTTAAAGAGAAAAGGGTTTCTTACCTTGCTTGAATCGAAAATCTGGTTGAATAATCGGAAATAGCTCACAAAATCGAGTGGAATAGGCTCAAGAAAAGAAAAAATCCGTTGAGATATGTAAGAGATTGAGTTTGGGAGATTTGGAGGTTTTGAAAAAGTTTGAATGTAATGGAGGAAAAGGGTTTTTAATCGAATGGGGGAGAAGAAATAGGGTGAAAATCGGTTTAAATTGATTAAAACCGGTTTAACATCCAAAACCCGGTTCAATTTAAGTGAAATTCGACTTACCTGGACGACGGATTGATCGATCCATGTTCGGGTCGATGGATCCGAACTTACGTAAAAACTGCAGTATTAAGGATCGATCGATCCAAATGTGGATTGATCGATCGGACTGCTTTCTCGAATCAGGTATCGATGGATTGATCGATCCAACTAAGGATCGATCAATCTCAACTTACATCAAATCTGCTATAACCTGGATCGATCGATCCACATGAGGATTGATCGATCTGAACCCTTGACCAGACCACCTTTTTCCTGAACTTCTGAAACACTTTGAAATCAAAACTAAAAGTTAAAAATTAGTAATCCTAAAACTAAACTGACTCAAAACTTGAAATGCTAAACTAAAGAAAACTCAAAAACGTGGGTTGCCTCCCACTCAGCGCTTGTTTAACGTCATGAGCTTGACGGTACTTACCTCTAAACGGAGGTTGGATCAACAAGAGAAATCTCAGATTCCCCCAAAAGATCTTAGGTGGCTAAATAAGGCTTAAGCCTTTGCACATTCACCACAAAGTCATTCCCCTGGCGATTGTTAAGAACAACCGCACCATACGGTTTCACTTCTTTTATCACAAACGGTCCAGACCATCTAGACTTCAACTTTCCAGG
>OVBE01011948.1:0-13760 GCA_900406425.1 Iberis pinnata
GAAAACATCAAATAATTTGAAACAAAAAATTTCTCTAAAACATCAATTATATTGATACGGAGGGAATAGTAATTTTAATGATTATTTTAGTCGATATTTATCGATGATTATTTTAGTCAATATGATCAAAAAATTTTAATTTAATTATTTTTAATGGTAAAATCATTAATATGATTTTTAAGAATTAAAAATTATTATTTTTTAATTGAAAACTTTGAACATAAATTTGTCTACTTACGTTTGCCTCACACACAATCTAACTGATTCACATTCATCACAATCCAACTAAATTAAAACTAAGCTACACACATTCTGAATCAAAAACACATAACACTCACACCCAATGATTAGTAACATATATTGGTTTCAAAACTGAAGTCAAAACTTGATTCACAACTTCCTTTTCTCTTGATTAACAACTTCCTTTTCTTGATTACAAAGATCAAATCTTCTTCCTCTCTTGATCACAACTTCCTCTTCTCTTGATCACGGAGATCACAACTTCCTCTTCTCCTTAAAAACACAAAGAAGAATGTGTTAATAGTAAAATCAAACACAAAACACATTCTGAAATATAATCACATTCAGATTTTAACATTATCAAGTTTGAAACACAAAACACAATTTTTATTAGTAGGCTCCAAACATAAACATTACAAAACACTTTTGTTACAAACATTACAAAACATTTTTGTTACAAACATTACACACATTACAAAGAAGAAACACAAACATTTAGAATTCAAAAAAACAAATACATAAAGCTTCAGAGTCATACACAAACAAGTTATGACACCAACTTAAAGATCCTTCTTAAGAATGTCATTGATGAGCTTCTCATTCAGGGCAGTCTCTGACTTTGTGAGTGACTCCTTCTTAGATATGAGACTGTCCAGAAGATTCTTCCTCCCCAAGCTCTTTCTTCAGTGCTAAGTCTTTTTTCTTGATAGACCACATGTTTTGGTAGAGCAAAAGTGATGATGCATCAGATTCTGCTGATTTTACTTTGCTAGACCTCTTTTTTCCCTTTGCCTTTGCAGCCTTCACACCTTCTGGTCTTGGTTCAACATATTCAGCTTCTGGAAACATGGAGCTTTCTTCTTATTCATTCACCTTCCTCTTCTTTGAACCTCCCACAACATTTCCACTTAAGAGAGAACACCATTTTTGGTCATACCTTAACTCTAACTAGGCGTGTTCTAAATTGAACTTAACCTCATCATCATTCATACCACTGGATTTTGTGTCTTGTTGCAGCCTCAAATGGACCAGCAAACTTACTAACATCATCATTTATTTTCTGCCATCTTTGCTTGCAGTTCATTGGCTCTCTCTTCTCTAAATCTTTCAGCTTTGGAGCAGCATTGAAGTACAAATATACACGCTTCCAGAAAGTGTTTTGTCTTTGTTCATTGCATATTAATGAATCCTTTGATGTGTTGAGCCATGAAAAACATTGAACAACATATTATGTGGGACTCCACTTTCTTCTCTTCTCATTGACAGCAGCAGCATCAGGAGCATGTACTTGCTTAGTAAAGTGTAACACTTGGGGGTGATTGAAGGCTAACAGAAGAAGAAAAGGAACCCATAGGGATAGGGTTCCATGTTGACTAGTTAGAAGCTCTAAGAAATTAGAGGATTGAGACAAAGGATCCATGAAATAAATTCTTTCTGATTTTTTGTTTAGTTTAAAGTTTTCGATGAGTGAGGAAGAAGGGTTTATGTTTTCTTTGAGTTTAATAGAATAGATGGTCTACAAGTTTAATTGTTAACTAGCATTCAATGTTAGTTAAATCAAACATTAACACTACGACAACCAAATATTTGTGAGAACAAACTAATGTATAAACAAATGTTCACAAGACTAATCAACAAAATCACAAAGAATTCACACAACTATCACAAAAAATTCACAAAACAAGCAACAACTTATGAATTCTTTCATATAGCTAATCTTAATCTTAAACTATCACAAAGAATTCACCAAAACAAGCAACATATTATGAATTCTAAACTATCATATTTCTAATTTACTTGGTTTGTTGATTTGAGCTCCTCCATCTTCTGCCTTTCTTATTATTCATTTTATGAAATTGAGAAACAAAACATGCAAAGCTTCAGAAATTCATAAGGTCAAAGCAAACAAAACAATCAAATCAAAAGACATCTAAATTGATTACAACATACTTCTCAAGATTCATAAACCTAAACCTAAAATCAAAAATAAAAATTCACCCAACAACTAAATTAACCACCATAAAACGCAAATAGGAAGTTAGGAGATAACTTATCTTAATTTTGTTTGCACACTGCGAATGGATTTGAGCACTAGAATCGCCAGAAATCCAACCGCTCGCCCCAGAGCTTGCTTTCTCTCGTTTCTCGCATTAGTTTTTTGGGCCAATCACGGGCTGCCGCGTGGCGGTCCTAATGCGGTAACGAAAATCACAAACAAAGGATCGACCCTAAACAATTAAACACTAGTTGCGCTTAAAAAATTACTAAATTGGGTTTAAGGACCTCCTATTCCTTTGCATTGGAAGTGGTCTAAAGAAGTAGAGAGAAATAATTTTGTTTATGATAATCTATTATTAAACATCTTACAAAAGAGACGGACCACAAAAAGATGATATATGTTCCAAGACTGAATAGTGTTCACTTTATTTTAATGTTTTTTGGTACAAAATATTCAAAACGCTGGAGGGAAATGTATGGAACAATACTGTTTAACCAAAAGTTACATTAAAAATAATTTAATACAATCTGGCTTTAAGTTCGGTTTTAAAAAATCTTAGTATTATTAAGTTAATAATTATTGAAAGATCCATTGCATGTCCGGAGCCCAATGTCAAAGGATAAGATTCTACTGGAGCTCTAGAACAAGGTCAATCTTTAAATTTTGGGGATTGAAAAAAACAGAAGCCAATATTTTATCTATTTTCTTTTTGGACCAAATTTTTTTTTTCAAACAGATAAATATAAAACTTTAAGTTTTGAGGTTTATAAAATATGGGAATGAACTTATAAAATATAGAGGTTTTAGGCCAAAATTTTATCTAACAATGCCCAAGGTCGGCCCTCCTCAAGAATCAATCAACCACAACAATTGTAAGAAGCTTTCTAATGGAGGTTCTTAGGATAGATAGGTCGAACCAACTGGCTTGGTACAATCTTGGAAAGTCGTTTAAAGCTAAAGGATATGTCTCGTTATTAGGATTTATAATCAATTATTTCTTGTTTAGTCTGGTTTATTTAATTTGATGTAAGTTTTGGTTTAATTTGAGTGTGAGATTTTGTTGAATAGCTTGTAACAGACTCATTATCACTTTAATGGAGAATAGAGTCTTCATCATTTTCTCTCTAGAACTCTAACAACTAGTATGATATCAGAGCATTTTTGCTCAAATTCCTCTGATTCTTTTCGATTTCTTCACCGATTCATGTTTCTTTCTCCATTCTATTTCATTTCATCCGATCAATTTCAGATATGAAGTTGATTCCATTATTTTTGAGCTTTCAAAAGTTCATATTGAGCTCGTTAAGTTCGTTTTACTTCGTCTTTGCACTATTTTACTTTCATACACTATCGTTTTCTGAAGATTGTGAAACAAGGAAGGAAAACAAAAAATCGAAGCAATTCACCTATCACCGAAGATTCTCTAAATTGGGATTTGTATATATCAACTTCTCATGGTAAATCGGAAGGATATACATCAGAGTGGAGGCCTATGAAAATATACATAGTCCATTCTTCTTCATTCTTCCAATCATCCATGTTTAGCTATTGTAACTCATAAATTGGATGGAACTAATTACAACAACTGCTCCATTGCCATGAAAATGAGTTTAGATGCTAAGAATAAACTGAGTTTTGTTGACAGTTCACTCCCTAGGCCAGATGAAACTGATGATGTCTATAAGATCTGGAGTAGGTGAAATTTTATGGTTAAGTCTTGGATATTGAATGTTGTGAGTCAAGATATTTATGATAGTATATTGTACTATGAAGATGCTACAGAAATGTGGATTGATCTTTCAACTAGATTCAAGATTGACAATCTTCCTAGGAAATATCAACTAGAACAATATGTTGCTACTCTTAAACAAGGTTCACTTGATTTATCAACATACTATACCAAAAAGAAAACATTATGGGACAAACTAGTCAATACAAAGATATCTACAGTGAAAAAATGTCATTGTGATCATGTTAAAGAACTGATTGAAGATGAAAAAACTAGTAAGATCATTCAGCTTTTGATGGGATTGAATGATAATTTTGAGAATATCAGAAGTCAAATTCTTAATATGAAACGAAAACCAGGATTGACAGGGGTTTATAACATGTTATATCAAGAAGAGAGTCAACGTATTGTACGAGGTACAAATGAAAATTCCAAACCTCTCTTCCATCCGTTTGCCTTTCAAGTTCAAGAATCATCTGTTCCTGATCAGAAACAAATCTTATTGACTTCTGGTAACAACCCAAAAGGACCAAAATGCTCTCATTGTCATAAGACAGGTCACACAGTGGAGAATTGTTACAAGGTTCATGGATATCCACCTGGTTATGGTTCTAAATGGATGAAACATAATGGTGTTGGTGCAGTTAATATGATTTCTTCTCCATATCAGGTTCATGATACTGATGCCACTAACACAGAGGTAACTCAGAATGATATGTCTTAAGAACAAATTCAGACTATGATAGCTTATCTAAGTTCTAAGCTTCATTATTATGTTGTCAATGCTACTTCTGACAAGTCTAATGCTTCAACTTCAAAATTTTTTGCTTGTAATTTCACAGATTTCAGGTACATTTCTGGTTCTATACTCTAATTCTTATTATGACATGTTGATTTTCTCTATATCTACAGAACCAGCTGTGTCTCTAATAGATTGGATAGTGAATTCAGAGACAACACATCATGTCACACATAATAAGAAATTTTTTAATGAGTATAGACCTTTAGATAAGACTTTTGTCCCGTTACCTAATGGCTATACAAGTGAAAATTGTAGGTATTGGTTACATTCAATTGATTGATTCTCTCTCTCTTTACAAAGTTTCTTGTATATTCTTGAGTTCAAATTTAATCTGATAAGTATTAGTGTGTTAAGTAAATCACTGAATGGTCAAGTTAGTTTCACATCTACTGGTTTTTTTGTCCATGAACTTACACAGAAGTTGATGAATGGTCGAAGTAGTCAGATTGGAAATTTATATGTCTTAAATTTCAATGATACTACATGTTATGTTTCTTTACAAGGTAATTTACCTTCTTGTTTGAATTTGGTAGTTGATTCTTACATTTGGCATACGAGGTTAGGTCATCCATCTCAATCTAAGCTAGATAGTTTGTCTACTTTGTTAAAGATGAAAATTTCAAGAGATAATAAGACTACTTCTTTACCTTGTCATGTTTGTCATTTATCTAAACAGAAGCATTTGAGTTTTCATTATAGACAGAATATTTGTTCAGCAAAATTTGATTTGATTCACGTAGATACTTGGGGACATTTCTCTTTGCCTACTATTAATGGTTTTAGATACTTCTTAACAAATGTGGATGATCACAGTAGAACAACCTGGGTGTACTTAATGAAAATAAATCAGATGTCTCACATGTATTTCCTGCTTTTATACAAATGAATGAAACTCAATATGTTACTAAACTGAAATATGTTCGATCTGATAATGCACATGAGCTCAAGTTTGTTGATTTGTTTGCATCTAAAGGCGTTGTTGCATATCATTCTTGTCCATAAACTCCAGAACAAAAATATGTGGTAGAAAGAAAGCATCATCACATATTGAATTTAGCTAGATGCTTATTGTTTCAGTCAAATATGACATTATAGTATTGGGGGTGATTGTGTCTTGATTGCAGTATTTCTTATCAATATATTACCATCACATTTACTTGAGAATAAATGTCCATATGAGGTTCTTAGTGGGAAAAGTCCTGATTATCAGTCCCTTAGGGCTTTTGGGAGCTTGTGTTATTTCTCTACTTCTATTCAACATAGAAATAATTTTGACCCTAGAGCTAAGGCGTGTGTTTTCTTGGGGTATCCTATTGGTTACAAAGGCTATAAGTTGCTAGATTTAGAGACATATGTTGTAACTGTTTCTAGACAAGTCGTATTTCATGAGGAAATCTTCCCCTTTGTTTCATCATCCATCTCCTATGATGCAAAGTTTTTCTTTCCTCTATTAAAATCTCATGCTTCCCATGTGGTCATTTGCCTTCTGGCATCCATCTCTGATACATATCTTCCTCTTGATGTTGTATCTTCTGATTCTTTGATTCATTCTGGGTCAAAGTCTCGCTGGAAAAAACAACCTTTCAAACATTTGCGGACTTTCTTTGTTATAATATTACTACTACTATGTATCTTATCTCAAATTATATCTCTTATTCTAGACTATCTAAGCTTTTTCAAGATTTTATTAACACTATCACTAACCATATTGTACCACAAAGACATTATGAAGCTAAGACTAGTCAGAAATGGTGTGATGCAATGAAAGCCGAGCTTGGGGCTATGATAAGGACTAATACATGAAACATTTGTAGTTTACCTAGTAACAAAGTTTTAATTGGCTACAAATGGGTGTTCACCATCAAACATCATGTGGATGGTACCATTGAGAGGTACAAGACTCGGGTTGTAGCCAAGGGTTATACACAACATGAAGGTTTGGATTATAAGGAAACTTTAACCCCATTGCAAAGTTGACATCAGTTAGAATTTTGTTGTTGTTAGCTGCTAAGAAGAAGTGGTGAGTTAGACAATTTGATATTTCTAATGCTTTCCTTCATGGTGACTTATATGAGGAAATTTCTATGAAAATTTCTCCTGGCTATGTTGAACTTCAGAAGCTGAATCTACCTCCTAATGCAATATGTCATTTGAACAAATCAATTTATGGTTTGAAACATGCTTCTTGGCATTGGTTCATTAACCTTTATACTACACTTCTTAGGATTGGTTTTCAACGTTCTATTGGTGATCATACATTATTCATCAGATTTCAAAATTCTATTGTACTAGGAGTCCTTGTATATATTGATGATATTCTCATTGTGAGTAATCATGATGAATCAATGACTTTGTTCAAATCTCAGCTGCATAATCATTTCAAATTAAGGGATTTAGGTCATGCCAAGTATTTTATTTGGAGATGGAGATAGCAAGATCAGTTGTAGGGACCTCTGTTTGTCAAAGAAAGTATACTTTGAAATTATTACAGGAAACTGGTTTTCTGGGGAGTAAGCCATCCAGTACACCTTTTCACCCTAGTATTAAATTGTCCAAAGACAATGGTACTTTGCTTGAGGATCCAACCAGTTACAGGAAGCTCATGGGAAAATTAATGTATTTGCATATCACTAGACCTTATCTCTCTTTTGCAGTTAACACTCTTTGTCAGTTTTCACATACTCCTTGTGATACTCATTTGGCTGCAGTACATAGAGTTTTTCGTTACATTAAAGGGACATTTGGTCAAGGTCTCTTTTATTCTATTGAATCTTCTTTTGAGCTTAAAAGTTTTGCAGATTCTGATTGAACATCATGCTTGGACACAAGACTATCTTATATGTCTCTGGCTATTGCATGTTTGTGAGTGATGCTATGGTTTCTTGGAAGTCTAAGAAGCAAGGAAATGTGTTGTGTAGTACTGCAAAGGCTTAATTCAGGGCTATGACATTAGCTTCTAAGGAATTGGTATGGTTGTCTAAGTTGCTCACTGATTTTCGCATACCTTTCTCTGGTCCAGCTCTCCTTTATTGTGATAACACAACAACACTTCATATAGCTAATAATTTTGTTTACCATGAGAGGACTAAACATGTTGAATTGGATTGCTATCAGATTAGAGAATATATTGATTCTAGTTTTCTAAAGTAATGTTTGTCAAATCTCAACATCAATTGGTCGATGCTTTGACTAGGACTCTCCATCCTTCTCTTTTTAGGGACTTAACTGGTAAGATGGGAGTTGTCAACATTTTTGCACCTCCATCTTGAGAGGGGCTATTAAGATTTAGAACCAATTATTTCTGATTTAGTCCGGTAAACTTTGCTTTAAGTTGAGTGTGAGAGTTTGTTAAATAGCTTGTAACAAACTCATTATCACTTTAATGGAGATTAGGGTTTTCATCATTTCTTCTATAGAACTTTAACAACTAATATGCCATGAAAATGAGTTTAGATGCTAAGAATAAACTGAGTTTATTGACGGTTCAAGAAACTATTCAATGTTTTCAGAACGCAGTTACATTGCTAGTGGAGCCATTGAAATGATTTTCCCCTCCCAATATATGTGTTGTAGTGATCTCTTTTGATTTCAAGTTGGTGAACATTATGTAACAATCTAAAAACATTTAAATAATAATTTGTATCGGTAAACTAATGATGAGTTAATTACTCATGGCCTTTTAAACTAGCTTGAGTCTTATCCGAGTTAGGATTCTCATTTGTTGAGCTTAGGACTCTCTAACCCATTTATAGTATCTCCTCTAATTGAGTTTGGAGCTTTGTGTGGCTATCATTGCCTTGGTTCTTGTTAAGATTGTTGTTTACTTTCGAAAAAAGGATCTTCAATCCAAGTTTCCACCAACTTCAATCCGTTACCAAAGATTTCGTGAGCATCTTTATCCTCAAATCATTCTACTTCTTTCTTTCTCAGTGAAAAAGGTTTCTTAGTGTGATTCTTGATCAAGAAGAGCTATGTCTGCCGAATTGGACAGAGCTATTGCTGCCTTAGCTATCAATGAAGTAGAAGA
This sequence comes from Iberis pinnata, assembly GCA_900406425.1. Lineage (NCBI taxonomy): Eukaryota > Viridiplantae > Streptophyta > Magnoliopsida > Brassicales > Brassicaceae > Iberis > Iberis pinnata. The sequence continues at coordinate 8,798 of OVBE01011948.1, forward strand.
AGAACCGTTCAAAATGCCTAACTTATCTGATTTCCCCTCTGAAGAGAATAATGAGCTCAGCCTGAGTGGTCGGATTCTGAACCCTAAACGACAGAAAGTCTCAGATGTTGTAAGGGATATGCCAAGAAAGTGGTTCAAGGTTGGGAGAGTCAGAGGAGTTGCCTTAACTAGTGAACGATTTCAGTTCATATTCAATACTGAACATGATCTCTTGGAAGTTATGGAGAAAGGGGTTCAATCTCATAATGATTGGACTCTAGCTATGGAGAGATGGCAGAGAAATCCTTATGAGGACTACTTACAATTCATAGATATTTGGGTATAAGTAAGAAATATTCCAGTCAACCATTACACATACGAAGCCATTATGTCCTTGGGTGAGATACTGGGAAGGGTTGATATGGTAGCACTTGAGGAAGCTAAGACTCAGAGCAAGGACTATGTGAGAATATTAGTTCACTTTAATGTGGCAAGGCCACTAAAACAGAGCAGAGAGGTTTAACTACCTAATGGAGAAATGACCAAGGTATTCTTTGCTTTTGAAAAGATACATAGAAGGTGTTACTCTTGCCAAAGACTCAATTATGAAAATACCTATTGCCCTCTATTGGCTAGTAAAGAGAGTAACCCTGATCAGCAAGCAAGCAATAAAGATAGCTTGAACTTTAAAGCTAATCTAACTGGAGCTGATGCAACTCTGTATGGACTAGTGAAAGAATCTCTGGGAGGTATGACATCTATAGCTGGAAGACCAATAATTGCCCCATAAGTATTAGCATAAATGAGAAAGTATCTCTTAACAGCGAATGGGGAGGACTCTAGTTTAAAAGAAGCTAAGATTGCTGCATCATTGAATGAAGTAGCTAAGGATCCCTCCCTTCAGAAGACTGTACTTAGGCTGGAGAAACAACCAATGGTGATAACATATGTAGATTGAGAAAAAAGGATCATCTTTGATCTCAGCCACAATACTTTACTTAACCCCACAGATGATACCAACCCCACTCCTACCAAATTTATGGCTGATGCCTTCAAGGCTGGTGCAAGACATCATAGTTTCATCTTATAACCATCTCAGAGAAACCATCCCTTATAGTAGACCTTGGTAATGAAGGTTGTCCCTCTAAGTTACAAGCTAGTCAATTTGAAGGCCACCTGCCAACTAAAACTGGAACATCAGGAGTGAAGAAGAGAAGGGCATACAAAAAAGAGATCCATCTAAAAGAATGATTGACACTGACCCAACTGAGATGGAGGACCAACCAATGCTTGCTCAGAAGGAGGTTAGTATGACAGATATAACTCAAGAGAAAAGAAAAGCAGAATCTCTGGAGAAGGAAGAGCAGAAGAAAGCCAAGTTTAATGATGTTTTGGTGACCCCTTCTAAGAGGTCACCTGGTGTTTAATGTCTCTTATAAGTGGGAATTTCCAAGGCATGGGGCAACCTAAGGACTTAGTAATTCCAAGGCTCAGAGAATTTAGATCTATGTACTTCCATGAGTTACTATTTCTGATGGAAACTAAACAAAAAAAAAATGTTTTGGTGGATTTACAGGAATGGCTAGGCTATGATAGGGTATATACTATAAACCCAAGGGGCTTAAGTGGGGGTCTTGCTTGTTTTTGGAAGAGTAGTGTTAAAGTTACTATGTTGTATGCCTCAAAGAATATTATGGATATGAATATAAGTTTTGGCTCTTTTAATTTTTTTCATTTCTCTTATTTATGGAGATCCAATGAAGAAAAACATACATAAGGTTTGGGAAAAGCTACTAAGAATTGGAGTCTCTAGAAACAAACCTTGGTGTATGTTGGGAGACTTCAATGAGATAACTCATCAAGGGGACAAGGTTGGGGGTAATAGCAGATCTGAAGCTTCCTGTTCCGACTTTAATGATATGCTCTCTATTTGTGGGATGTTTGAATTAGACTCTGAAGGCAACCTTTTTACTTGGGGAGGATGGAGATACAAGCATTAGGTACAATACAAATTGGATAGATGTTTTGCAAATAGTTACTGGACTGCAATGTTCCCAAATGCTTCTCAGGTCTTTATGGACAAACGTGGCTCTGATCACAGGCCAATTAGAGTGCAACTTTATCCCAGAAGCAATGAATTCCAAGGCAACTTTACCTTTGATAAAAGATGGATTAAAGAGCCCCAAGTCAGAGAGATTATAGGAAACATCTGGAGACAACACACAACAAGGAATGCCTCAGTTACCACTATGATCAAAGAATGCAGAAGAAAGATCAGTAGCTGGAAGAAACAAACAAGACAAAACTCTGGCTCACAAATCCAAGTTTTAAACAGGGAACTAGAAGAAGCAGAATCATCTAATCAACCGTCTACTCAGAAGATAAGAGAACTAAAACATCTGTTAATACAAGAACACAAGAGAGAAGAAACATACTGGAGCCAAAAGAGCAGAGAAAAATGGATGAAAGAAAGGGATAGAAACACTAAGTTTTTTCATGCTTCTGTACAAGAAACCAGAAAACGTAAAAGGATTGAGTCTCTCATGAATGTTGATGGTATTGAACATTTGACTGAGGCATCCAAAGGGGAAATCGCAGTTCAATATTTTGATAACCTATTCACTTCAGCTCAAGGTAACCTTAACTCTCATCTATTCAGAGGAATGCCAAAGAAAGTAACCCAAGCAATGAATGATAAGCTCACTTACCCAATCTCCTATGCTGAAATCACAAAGGCAGTATTTTCAATTAGATCCTCTGCTGCTCCTGGAAGTGATGGTATGACAGCAGTGTTCTTTCAATCATACTGTCACATAATTGGAGAACAAGTCTCATCAGAAGTGCAACAATTTTTCCAGACAGGGAACCTCCATAAGGATTAAAACTTCACTCTCATCAATCTCATACCAAAGAAACCAAACCCTGACCAAATGAAGGACCTAAGACCAATAAGCTTTTCTCAGTTCTTTATAAAATCATCTCCAAAGTCATGGCAGAGAGATTGAAGCCCCTAATGAACAAGATCATTTCTCCTACCCAATCAACCTTTGTGCCTCAGAGACTAATCTCAGATAATATATTAGTTGCATATGAATGTATGCATGCTATATCCACAGATGAAGCCTTCTCAGCATATTTCTTGGCTATTAAAACTGATACCTCCAAATCCTATGACAGATTGGAGTGGAATTACCTAAAGATGATACTAGAAAGATTGGGTTTCTGCTCTAAATGGATAGACTGGACAATGCAGTGTGTGACTAAAACAACCTTTGCAGTACTGATTAACAATCAACCTTATGGAGCTATTCAACCTCAGAGAGGGCTAAGAAAGGGAGACCCCATCTCTCCCTTTCTTTTTGTTTTGAGTACAAAAGGCCTAATCTATCTTCTGAAGAAAGCTGAAAGACAAGGACTCTTTCAAGGACTAAGCTTCAATAACTCCAGACTATCTGTGTCACATATCCTCTTTGCAGATGATAGCATCTTCATTTTCAGAGCAACAGAGCAGGACTGCCAAAACCTTTTCCAAGTGATACAAACCTACTTCATAGCTTCAGGGCAACAACTCAATCTAGACAAGTCTGCCATCATCTTTGGTTCTCGAGTTACAGAAGAAGCTAAATCAACTATTAAACAAGCAACATGCATTGAACATGAAGGTGGTTTAGGCTTCTATCTAGGACTACCTGAGAGTGTGAAGGGAGCAAAGACTAAGGCTTTCAAATTCATCCAAGACAAAATTCAGACAAATTGTCTGGTTGGTACAACAGATTCCTCTCCACTAGAGGAAAGGAGGTGCTCCTCAAATCAGTGTTACTAGCTATACCAGTATATGCTCTCTCTTGTTTCAAACTAACAAAACAATCAGCAAATCAAATATCAAGTACAGCAGCCAAATTTTGGTGGTCTTCAAATCAAGAGAAAAGGAAAATCCATTGGTTGAGCTGGGAAAAAATGTGTTTACCTAAGGATCTAGGGGGTTTAGTCTTTAAGGACATCATCTGTTTTAACCAAGCCCTCCTTGCAAAACAGGCTTGGAGACTTCTGAAAAACCCACACAGCAACATAGCTAAAATCTTGAAAAGCATATACTATCCACATGAAACTATGCTTGAAGCCTCACCTGGTTATAAACCATCTTATGGTTGGACAAGTATCATGTTTGGTAGAGAGCTGCTCCCAAAAGGACTTCAAAGAAGAATTGGCAATGGTAGGAAAACTAAGGTATGGCTAGACAAATGGATAAGAGATAAACAGATGAAAAGACCCCTAATCAAGCCAAACATCTTTAATGTGGAGATGACAATTGATGAACTTATTGATCCAAGAACTAGGACATGGAAGCCAGTTAAGCTACATGAATGCTTTTTTGAGGAAGATGTGCAATTGATTCAGAGAATGAAACCAACAACTTTAATAGAAGACTTTTGGGTGTGGGCAGACACTAAATCTGGTGATTATAATGTTAAATCAGGCTACTGGTTGGCATTCAATGATTCTAAACATGAACTTATAAGAGAAGCAACAGCTCTTCCTTCACCTAACCCAGTCACTTATCAAATATGGTCTCTCAAAGCTCCCCAGAAGATTAAAATCTTCCTTTGGAAAGCCTGCAAAAGAGCTATACCAGCAGCTGATTCTTTAACCAAAAGAGGAATGAAGATTCCTAATATTTGTCAAGGCTGTGGGTCTGAGCCAGAAACTATAAACCACATTTTGTTCTCTTGTCACATGGCTAGGCAAATTTGGGCAATGCTTAATATACCTACTCCAGAAAATGGCTTCTGCCAAGTTTCAACCATTCAAAACATTAGTTACATGCTCTCTTTAAAAGGCTTCAGGGGACTATCAAACTTTCAGAAGTTTGGCTTTCCCTGGATATGTTGGTATCTGTGGAAGAACAGAAATGCTTTAGCCCTTGCATGTAGGCATTTCAATCCCTTAGACTCATCAACAAAAATTGAAGAAGAGTTCATGCTAT